>JARHVA010009878.1:130000-254100 GCA_037957365.1 Torreya grandis
TAAGAAGAAGAATAACTCATTGTTATGGGATGGAAAACTATTTTAGTGTGAGGTGATGTTATTCCCCAAAATTGGCTAAGTACATACAAGCACACATTTATGTACTTTATGTGAGTTTAATACTAATATATGAGAGTCACACATAATCCAAACCACATAAATTACATTTTTACCTTAAATAATTTTTTTAGAAAATTAGGTATCAATAGTTAGAACCATGTAAATATGTCCTACGTGATATAATTTTAGGACCAAAGGAAAAGTAGCCACATGGACCGTGGAATTACATAGGGAATTACAAGGGAAGTGATAGGAGGATTGGCTAGCTTTAGATCCTAACAAAGATGTTACAATGGTGGATGGCATCGTAATTGGCCTCCAGCTAAGTTTTAAATTAAAATATGATATTAGGTGGTAATTTTAAATGTTGGTATATTATAGGTAGAAAAAATGAAATAAAATTAGACCAATTGGAAATAGAGAGGATTACCAATTGAAGATGAAAGAAAGATGGAGTCGATAAAAGAATAAAGGGAAGTCAAGAACCAAGAAAAATAAAATAAGAATAGAATAGAGGAAAAGATAACTAGATAGAATAAGGGTGGATGAACACAAGCCAACTTCGGATTAGAAAATATAGGTCCTTATCTTAAGGGTTTTATATTGTAACTATTTAGAAACTATAGACTATAAACTAAATTTAATAATTGATATTGATTAATAAATTCATTTTTTGTGGATTCAAGTTTTGAAGGATATTGTCTAGATGTTGTTGGGTAGATTATTTTAAGCATTATTATTTAAATTTTGTATTTGACACAACCCTCCCCCTAGACACTCTTCCCTTTGAGGCCATTATTGACCTTGAAGGTTTCTTACCAATTACTCCTAAACCCCCATTTAGTACCATCAAATTCCCACTATATGTAACTACCCCAAACCTATTTTGTATCCTTTCTATTCATGCCTTGGATGAGCATAGGGAGATTATAAGGGAAAATAAATAATCATGGGTATGTCCATAGGTGATTGTATTGCCAACAATATTGGTCTTGTTATTAGGACTAGTTCTATTTTGTTTTTATAGTGGTTAGAAGAAGGTGTCTTTGAATAGTGATCAAATAATTGGTTTATCCCTCTCATAAGGGTGAGTTGAAAGGAATTTTGGTTTAATTTTTACTTCAGGAGTGGGAAAATGCACCTCAAGATGGAAGTCCCAAGTAGTCATTAGCTCAAAAGGCACTTATTGATTAGAATTAATAGTGAGTAATGGTCATAATGGATCTTAGGGAGAGGATAGAGACTAATTCAAGAGATGTTGTGGGGACTGATGAGAGTATGAGGATGACTCTCACATATTATAATTGTTCTCCAATGATGAAGATATAAGCACAAGTGAGAATAAATGAGATATAAAAGGATAATTTATGGGATCTCTAGGAAGAGATTGGTATGAAAATGCTATGGATGGATCATTTGATTCCCAAGACTGAGATGCCCAAGTTTGTCTAGACTTATATTTATATGAGGAGTTCTAAGACATAGTTGAGTTTGGTGACAAAGCCATATTTTTCACCCAAGGATAGAAATATGGCCCTTTGGAACAATTTTTTTTCACTACCCATAGGTAAGAGAGGATGCATAACTAGGGGTTAGGGTGGACAACATGAGGTATGGTATGATAACCCTAGAGAGACAAGGATCCCTAAACCATCATCTAACCTAATATAAGAATATAAGGCATTAAGAGATTAGGAATGGTACCTTAGGAATCCCAAGTATTTAGAGAGCATGTTACATGTAACCCAATAGTAGTTGTAGGTGTTACTCAATAGACAAGTATAAATTATAGTTCAAGAGTACCACTTGGGAGTTCACAAAGGATGATGACTCCACAAGCACTAGCCATGCCAATGCCCATTACCTAGATTTGGTATGGGATAGTCTTGAATATTCTTGAGTATTAAGACATTGAAAGTTCTATGTACCAGGTTCATAAGTGTGAACTTATCTAGTGAACTAAGGGTATTACATTGATAGAAAATAAGGAAACCCAATTCAAAACCACATTAATGTAATGAGCACACAAATGGTATGTGAAGATATACCCTACATAGATAATTATGGATTTAGACTACTTGAAGGATGTATTCCTGAGAAAGTTTTATATCCCTAAGTTTGAGTAGTATAGCATGACTACCTAAATGAAATCAATCATGAGATAGAAGCGAGTGTTTACTCTAATTCTAGGTTAAAAAACCTAATCTCTAAGTTTTCCTATGTCATAATTGGTATAACATACTCAGTAGTTCATAAGAGAACTATGTGTTCTGATTCGATGTGTTCTCACAATGTAGACCTTTATTAAGCCATGAGAGGTGTTTGAGGCTACACTTCACATAGAGATGGTTGGTACTATAGAAGAAAGAAAGAGTAAAAAAATATTAGTGAAATTATACACCATGGAAATGATGTTATAATAAATTTTAATCAAATAAGTGCAAGGTATGTGACCTAGTTTATGGTGCATTGACTACAAGTGAGAAGGGCATAACCAAAATAATTTCCCTAGAAGAATCATTTATGACATAAATATCTCCTATGAATTTTTACACAAGATCCATGAGACCCACACATGCCCTCTTTCTCAGTGCATGAATGATATGAAGGAGTCTATGTATTACAATTTTTTTGATACCTTCAACCACAATATGGATAATTTTCAGGTGATAAATGAGTTCCACGGAATTGAGAGTGAAGTGAATGATAATTTTCTATAGTACCCTCAAGTTATGGTCCATAAAACTTGGGATATGGTTATCCCATGTAGAATTATGACATGAGTTACCCTAATAGAGGTCGATTCTGAGGCATATTCTTGATGCACTACTACTACAAGTGTTTTTCATTAGACCATATTCAATGTGACTACCCCCAGCATCCCATGTTTAATTATTATCATGATATGCACTTAGTAGAGGAATACCCTAATTTATACATGAGGATAATATAGAATAGAATTATAGATAATGATCATAGCATGTTATACTATACATAAAAGTTACAACCATGATGGTGATGAAGATAGAGGAATAATTGGCATCGGTTCTAGGCCTTGGCCCAATCTAATGAGTTGATGCCCCAACATGAAACAAGGATAGAACAAACCCCTAAGATGAAGATCCATGCCTAAAAACTTAGAATCTACATCCCCTAAAGTAGGGTATCAATCTCATTAGACTGAAGTTTTCAACCACATGTTAAGTGTGATCCAAAGGTTGTAGACATAACTTTAGCTCATTCAAGAGTGGGAGGAAGATGCTCGATGCAAAATTCATACTTGAGAGTAGTAAGAATAAAAAATCACTAAATTTATATCACTTATGAAACATCAAGATATGGTTCTCATGATAAATAATATATTGACTACTAATTAATAGGAACAAGATGATGTTTTAGTGAGTACAGGGTGTGACCAGGAGCTACTCATTGATGAATAAATCAATGGCTGGTATATTATGATGTTTTACTATAAATAAGATCTAAATTTAATGTACTCATAATAGATGCATGGTGAAATATGGGAGTCCCCTATTAAAACCATCACCTCACATCTTAACTATGGCCAATAAGACCAAGGTGAAACCCATTGGGGTATTAAGTAATGTTTACATCAGGATTCATGATTCAAATTTTATTACTAACTTTGAGGAAATGAAGTTGATAAGAGAAGAAAAAAACCATGTTACTTAGAAGTCCCTGGTTTTACATGAATAATTTGGATTTTTACTTCAAACAATGGTACACAAACACTAATAGTGGGAGTGAGTGCATGGTGATACCTTTTTCCACTAATCATGGGACTATGTAAGTTGTACTAGTTGATCCCTCCCATAATACCTACTCATGAAATTATAATATATGAATACACTCCATCCATGAGGATGATAAGTATACTTAGTAATGATGTAGGCCAATACACCCCAACACCCTATTTGAACTTGCATGCATTTAACTAGACCTAAAATCCAGTCATCTACCTGAAGGAAGATAAAATGATGTGGTAGGATGAGGATTGAAAGAATACAACCCTTCCCTTTTACCCAAGAGTAAACCCCAATGTATTAGTACCCTTAGATCTGACTAGTTCATGTCTTAAATACTCTATCACCCATGACCTATACTTAACATAAACAACTATGTATTAACCTACCAAGATGATCCCATCAAATGTTGGAAAAAATAAGGATGCCATGTGAATGATGCCTCTATGTTATTATTTCACCCTTTACAAGATCATGTAATGGACTTCACTCTGGTATCAACATGATATATTATCAACACTTATTTGGGTAATAGATTCACATCATCATGTAATAAGGTGTTTGACACCTCATGTAATAAAGCATCCTTAGCCATTCTTCTACCCATTTTTCTTAGAAATGAAAGTTGTTTTGGGTAATAATACTTTCTCATCTCTTAATATCTAGTTAGGTGAGTCAAGTGGTGACATTATATAGATAGTCACCAAGCCAAACATCTAAGTATCTCTTGTGAGTTATGAAAACCATAAAATTATAAAAGGAATGTTCACACCACCAAAAAGAATTTTTTTCATGCCACCCAAATAGACACATCTTAACATGGCACTATTCTCATAGATCAAATGTAAATTTTAGCATAGGGTAGGAAATAGTGTTGATAAGAGGACAAGAAAGGCATCTGATGAAGAAGTCAAGAATTAAAGTGCACAAGAAGATATGTTGGCAAGTGTGTATAAGGAATTATAGCATGTAGGGGGAGTTTTTATGTTGACCAAGTTAAAGAGTTGAAAAGAAAGGATATGTATCATGCCAATATGCAAGGAACAAGGTATGACTAATTATCCAAATTGATGGAGAGAGGAATAATGGTGACTAATCTAATATACAAAAGGACTAACATGATCTAAGGCCTGATCCAAAGTTATTACTATCAAAGATGAGTGGAAAGTAAGTGACTCAATAGGGAAGGAAAAGCATGAGAAGTATTAAAGTGTGTGAAATATCTTCCACCTATCAAATGTTAAAATCTACATCATGACTTAGATATCTACCATATGAATTAGGTATAAATAGGTGGTAGTATGGATATTTGTCAACCTATCAACTAGATCAACCAATCACTCTTTTTTTACCTATATATGCATGGAAGGATGGCCCATGGTATAAATTTATATTATTAGAATCAAAATTAAAAGAGAAAATGGTAGCCTTGAGAGGATTTCTATTAGAGGGATAGAAAAAAAATTGAAGACATAGGAGGAAGGAGGAAATCAAACCAAGAGGTTGGATAAGAGGAACCAAATGTAAGGAGATAAAGACACCACACTTCCCTATGGATATGTCTCGATTGATTTCAAGAAGGATTTGGAATAGAAGATCCACTTTCTATCAAGATACCATAGGAAAACCAAAGACCTATAGGTAGTCGAAGGGGGAAGAATAACCCATAAATTTATGGGAATTAATTAAGTAGAAGATGACTCAGGACAAAGCAGGGAAAATTAGTGGTGAATCTTCATTAATTCATGAATATTCCAATTTTATAAATATTTATTTGGTGATATTTTTAGGTATTGAAGAGCCTAGAATGACATAAATCTTTTGGATGCAAGTTATTTTTTAAAGTTAGATCACAATCTATTTAAAATAATTTAATTCATATAAATGTTTTTGTTAGTACCTCAAAAGGCAATCCAACTACATTCACCTCACATCACATAGGTAAATCATCATCATCATATACTGACAACTATCTATATATGATGGTATTCATCTACATATATGTATATGTTGATGACCATCTACATATACTAGCAACCATCTACATATGTTGGTGGCCTTTTGAATATGTTAGAAACCATCTATATATTCCAATATCCATTTACATATGTTGGCATCCATCTACATATATTGGTGGTCATCATCATATGATGGCAACCATTAACATATGTAGATGACCATTGGCATATGAAGATGGCCACTGGTATATGCAGACAGCCATCAACATATGCATATATGGAGATTGCCACCAACATATGTAAATGGTCATAAATATATGTAGATATCTACTAACATATGTAGATGGCCATCATCATATGCATATACATAGATAACCATCAGTATGTGAAGATGGTTTCTAACATATGCAAATGGATACTAGCATATGTAGACAGTCATTGACATATGCATATATGTAGATGGCCTCTAACATATGCACATGGCCATCAATATATGTAGATATGGCATATGTAGATGATTACCAACATATGCATATGGCCATGGTATATATAAAATATTGATTTGCCTACTCCACTTGGTTTTCCTACATAATTAATCATGTTCCAAACTAATTTATCACCATTGTAAATCCAATTCACCTAGGAACCTCCAAGTATTTTTTAATATAACCCACTAAAATTAACCCTGGGACAAAGTTATGGGTCTTCATTATGTGTTGATGGGTAGAGGATAGATAGGTCCAAAAAATATGTATATATCTTAGGATCTCACAAATGAACCCACCCTAGAGAAAACCTTAAAATAGTGGGAGGTTAGTAAGTGTAGCTCGGTGCCAACAAGAATTGGTATCACCATAGGTCTAACCAATGTATGGTGGATTATCCCATCTTAAAGTTAGAGAGGCTTAATATAATGGATATGATGGTGAGATAGATTATGAGGATGACAAAATTCCCCACTAACATGCCACATATTTTCTTTCTAGGTCCATTTAAGGTTCAAAAGAAGTCATGACTAGGTAGGGTACAGTTGATTTGTTTGGGACTTGTCCCTTGAACCTCTTATCTCCACTAAATATCCAACACCCCTCATGAGTATAAGTAATTATTTATGGATGAAGTTTACTCATCCATAGCTAAAGATCTAAATATTTTATCTCTATGAATCATATTGAACTTGTTGGGTGATAGAGGCTAGTCTGCAATCTCTTGTAAATAAAAGGGAATAGGGTGAGCATAGGGTACCTAGGTGCATAGGATAATATGGAAAGAGGATCCATAAGGTGTTTGAGGTTGTATCATACAACCCACTAGGGTTTAACTAGAGTAAACTCAGAGGTTATTTATTGATTTATAATCTAGAGGATAAGGTAATATTGCACTCATTAAAAAATGCCAATTGCCAAGAGATTAGGGATTGAGAAATGCACTAATATCATGATGCATAAACCTATAGAAAATATTGGAAATATATCCATAGTAACAAATATTTAAGGTAAAGTTAACAATATTTGAGGAAGGCATGCAGAGATGTTATCAAAGAATTGGAGAGCGTCTCAAGAAGAGTCACATAGAGAAGGCTTATAGAACCATGGAATCATAGATAAATACTTTGATTATAATGAGGCTTAGAGGGTAGCTATATTTCACAAAGATGGTAATAAATATAATTACTCATTATTAGGGGTGGATAACTGGTTTAGTATGGAGTGATGTTGACCCCAAAATTGGATAAGTATAAAGAAACACACATATACATGATTCAAGTGAGTTTAGAACCACTACATGAGAGGCACATACAATCCAAACCACATAAATTACATGCATGTCTTAAATAAAATTTATATAAAATTAGGTATCAAATGTTAGAACCATGTAAATGTGCTACATGACAAAGTGGTAGGACCCAGGGAAAATTATCCACATAGACCCAAAAACTACATAGGGAATTACATGGGAAGCAATAGAAGGATTAGTTGGATTTAGATCCTAACACATAGTTATGGTAGTATAATAGAGGATGGCATGGTAACTGTCCTTGAGATAAGTTATAAATTAAAATATGAGATTAGGTGTTGATTTTGAATATTATAGATTCTTAATTGGAAAAAGGAAATAAAAGTAGACCAATTGGAAATAGAGAGTATTACCAATTGAAGAGGAGAAAAAGGATGGAGTGAATAGAAGAAGAAATGAAAGTCAAGAGATAAAAAAACTAGTTAGAATGAAGGTGGAAAAACACAAGTCAACTTAGGATTAAAAAATATAGGCCCTTAGCCTAAGGGTTGTATACTATAACTATACAGACCTTGTAGACTATAAGCTCGATATAATAGTTGATATTGATTGATAAAGTTGTTTCTAGTGGATTCGATTTTTGAAGGCTACTATATAGATGTTATTAGGTAGATTGGTTTAATAACTATTCTTTAAATTATATATTTGACACATCCCTCTCCCTTGATACTCTTCCCCTTAAGTCCATTTTTGATATTGATTATTTCTCCTTAAGTAATCTCAAATGATCCATTTAGTACCATATAAATGCCCATTGTAATTAACTACATCAAACCTATTTTGGATCCTCTCTCTCTCTCTCTACATGCCTCAGGTGATCATGTGGGGCTTGTTCCTTGTGTGATATTTTGATGTAGGAAGATTAGAAAGGTAAGTTAGTGACTAAAATTGTGGCCCTAGGTGACTAGACTACCAAAAACATTAAAATGACATTCAATGAAATTAAATGAATAAACCATAACCTATAATCAAATCTAATGTAACAATTTAAAATTAAATTTCAAAATTTTAACTTGATACATAACACTTAACCACTTAAATGATTTATGGACCAACACTTAAAGTAAAATTTTCAAGTAAGAATAAATGATGGAAATTCACTTGGCCTAATAAATTAGGTTTAAGATATATTATGTAATTCACTTAATAAAATATTTTACATATTAATGTTAAACAATTAACTCATGAATTGTATGGTGAGAAAAAAACAATGAATTATGTAACTTGAAACATAAATAAACTAGGAATTAAAATTATAATAGGGACCAATATATTATTGATCCACATATATTGTAGGAAATATAAAGATCCTCATTTCCTATAATCCAACATGATAATCCATTTCCATAGGGAGAATGATCATAATTAAACATAGTTTTAATTGGGAACAAATGAGTATCTTTGAAATTTATTTATTTCATTATTCCTTCATATGATACCCAAATAATGGATGAAATATAAGAAAAAAGGAGTAAAAGGAGAGATTATCCACATATTGGGGTCAAATATGCTAATGCACTAGATAACTCTATAATTTGAAACACATTACAAATTATAAAATGTGAAGTGGTAAAAAATAAAAATATTTAACCAAAACACATTTGAATGTGGAAGCATTAGCATAATGGTGCAACTTCTATTCACTATAAATAAAATGGAAAGAACAAATGTGTGCAATGTGAAACAAATATGGGTATGTAATTTCTCATGATCAAATGGGGAAAACACTTTCTTTGATTCATATACATTGGACATTATTATAGATGTGTGATATGTTACATAATAAATGCATGTGAATATTATCATATCTTCATGTGTGATCTCTCTCATATTTGATCCCTTATAATCATATGATTTAAATAAATACATCATTATAAGAAAATATTTACAAAAGTGAATGATTAAAAAATGTTTGATATTTTTCATGAGTGTAGTTTACCTTCTTATAGGTGTGGCAGTTGAGCTTCTAGTATCATTGTATGATGATATATTATTGATAGGGTGTGAATATATCAAGTACCAACTAGAATTTCATATGGTAGTGGGATGTTGACATGTGGATGTTAAGGGGTGATATTCATGCATGGCACCAAAGACATATGTAATATGTTCTCTTTGTAATATTTCACATTGGGTTCACCGATAAGTTTTATCCTATTTTTTATAAAATAAATAGTTTTTAAGTAATTATATGTATAATTACAATATTGGGTTAGGACTATCTCTCCAAAAACCTTAGAAGAACCTCTTAACTAGGCTAAATGACAAGACTTCCCCATGCATCAATTTGAACCATCTCAACCTAAAATTGGCATGCGTATGCTCATCAAAAACAAAAACCATCATGCAAATAATGATAGTGTTACTGATACCTATGACACTATTCATACCATCCAAGTAATTTTTCTTAACAATGCTATGGAGCATTATTGTAGAAAATTCAATTGGTTGTTAAGTCATTTACTTTATCAGGTGCTTATCTGGTTGTATGTGTTAGTTCTAGACTTGTTACAACTAGGTAAAAACATGGACTAATCCTATAGTGCTCAACATTTTTCACTTGACTATGTTGGCATCAATTCACATAAGGTGCAATCATTAGGTGCTCACTTGAAGCAAAATAGATAAAGAAATAGGGCCCACATTAGACTAGTCGTGCCATGGCACAACTCATTATTCAAGGGGATTGGTCATCACCACAAAAACATTGGTAAGTTCATTGGTGTAAGTTGTTTTGGGTGAAGTCTGATTGTCTATAGGCATAAAGCCTATATGGGGAACTCATTATGGACATATGGGTGCAAGCCTATATTTGGATAGTCCTAGGTTCTTAAGGGTTCAATCATTTGTATTACTAAGCTAAGCATCATTTAGGTGCTTAGGTGGACAAGGCAATTTCTTATATCAAGGGGTTCATACTCAAGCTAACACTCTCGATGCAGTTTTTAAAGCTTGGGTGCAAGGCCTTTCCTATACTTAGGTTATTTTTTAGTTTATGTTGACATCATTATTTAGCATAAAGATTCTATTAATGACTTGGAACAAAACTTTGCTTAATAACACATTTATATATCAAAATTACACTATTTTAAGTATTACATTCATGTCACATTTAAATAACATTTCCATAACCATATAAACTAGATCAATACATAGATAAGTGCAATGTCATTATTTAATTACCAAGGTTCAAATAATAGAGTTCATATTACTAGAAATAGAGCACATGCTCATCTAAACAACTATCAACCTAGAGGCTCATAGGTGAGTTTGGGTAGTACAAGGTGGATCTTCATAGGTATCCATGATAAAACTAAGTTTTAATGGAGGTTGCTTCACTTAAATTCACATATCTCTCCTCACTAGCTTAAGCTTGGTTTTACATCACTCAGGAGCATCTTCTCACCAAGGTGGAAAGCACACATCGGGTGTTGATTTGGAGCATTGGTTGATCATCTATTAGCTCCTTCACCTCACACCCTTTACACTTTAGTTTCCACATGTAGATACTCATGAAGATGTCCCACAAAATTTGGGCACTAGTTAACCACCTACTAGCTAGCATAATATGAGTATTGATTCCTCTAGTGACACAAAAGATACCAAACTAAAAATCATTCCACATGATTTCCTTGTGCTAAGATGTCTATTAAGTTGGCACAGGTCTAAACTTAGGAAAAAAGGGGCCCAACATTTACCCCATAAAAAATTTAGAGTCCATCTTTAGACTAGTCTTTCAATGCCCTAGGTATGCATAAATCCAATACACTCTCCTTTAATTTAGTGTTGAAGTCCTCAAATCCCTTAATGGTGAGATTGATTTCTTCAATGGCACTATCAATCTATGTTGAGGTGGCACTAAGCATGAGCACATTGATTTTCTCTAACTCTTTTTTTAAAGGCCTCTAACCTTTCCTTTAGCCTTGTCACTCCTCCATATAATATTCCCCCTTGATCCCTAGCCTTTTTTTTCAAGGTATAGAAGAGTTCTTCTAAGTTTTGCTCCTAGTTCTTGATTTGGGCACTCAAGGTTTTTACCTTTGCCATGATCTATGCATACTCAGTCCTGCTAATAGTGTACACCTATTCCATCATCTTTTCCCTCTCCCCATTTTCCTACTTGAGGCACATATTGATGATCTATGCTTGGTTGAATAAGTTCATGAAGATGGCATTAGTTTCCTTTATACCTTCTTTTAATTATATGAAGAGGTCTTCCACCTCTTCGAGCTTTTCTCCTAGTTCCTTATATAGGATAGTACAAGGGTCATCCTCCTCTTCTTACTTCACCATTTATATTTTCAACCTTAGGAGAATTTTCTACACTAGTAAGAAAACCTTTTCAACATCTAAAATATTTGAAGTGTCAACACCATCCAAGAGGTATAGCTTAGTTTCCTCTATGCATTTAGCCAGTTGTTGCATTTTGAACTTTATGGCCTTTATTTCCTCTTCCACTTCTAGTGTGATCTTCTTCCAATTTGAATCCCTAACATCATTGATGATGTTCTTCTATGATACTTCAGAGGCCATCTGAATGAGTGTGTTGGCCAACCTAACTAGGTTCATTATGTGGGGGTTTATGAGAAGAAAATCATGCCCTTCCTTCAATGTATCTACACATAGTATGGCCTTTTGTGGCACATTTAAATGAGGCTCATCCATATAAATATCAAAATCAAATGATAGTTGTTAGAGTGTCTTAGTTATGGAAGTTATAGGGGCATGTACTCAAACATGTAGTAATCTTCATCAGTCCACCCCTTTTGTACCTTTTCTCTTAGGCTTGACTCGGTGCCTTCTTGCTTAGTGATGGCCAAATCCATATACTCTTGTTCTTATTCATCTATGCTAGCACTTTTTTTACACTTCCCTCTAAGGTTTCCCCTTATTTATCCTATAGGGGTTCTTCCTTGGACATGTCCCCTTGGTCTATTTTTTCTTCGTATGGCTCTTTGGTTCTAACATCCATGGGTGTCTCCTCGATGCTAACTTCACCTTCTTCTTGCCTTTTTTGGGTCTCCGTTGCACTCTCTTATTATTCCTTCAAAGCACCAACATCACCTTTCTTGTCTCTAGGCACCCCTTTAGTACTAGGGTATTCTAGTTGTATAACTTCCTCTATTGTGATGGTGGGGGTACTATGCACCATTTTTGGTGCTTCTTTTATTGGTTTTTCACTTGAAAAAACCTCTTTTTATTACTTTTATTTCTTGTCCCTTTCTTCATGGGCCTTATTTTTCTCTACCTTCTTCTTTATTAGTGCTAAGGTATTTTCTTCCTCATCCCTTATTTCTTTAGCTTCAACCTCATCAATCTCTTCCTGGGTCATGCCAAATGCTTTCATGGTTGATCTTTTTTTTCTTTATCTTGAGTTCTATCTCTATTTATACCTTGTTAAGGCTTTTTTTATTCCACTAGCTTCTCTTTTCCTCCTTAGTTAGTGGAGGCTATGTGGAGGGTTCTTTGGATGAGGTATTGGGTGTCTTTTTTGCCTCTCTAATCATGGTGGTATTACCACCATAGAGGGCCTCTTAAACTTTTTTGGCATTAGGATCTCTTCTACTACTTTTTCTTGGATGATGTAAACTTGCATCCCTCCTTCCTCTTCTATTTCTTCTCATGCCTCTTGTGCTTCCAATTCCTCATGCACCTCTTGCACCTTCATCTCCTCATGCACCTCTTATGCCTCCATCTCTACCAAGGTTATTATGGACATTACAACTAGCCCTTTTGACTTATTTTTCTTCTCCCTTGGTTTGGGTGAAGTAATCCCTAGCATGAAGGCCATGCACATCTTCTTTGGTACAGAGGGAGTGGCCTCATCATTGGATGTGATCTTCAATTTGATGCACTCTTGTATCTCCTCAAGTGTCTCCCCATTTTTATTTTGGTGATATCTCTTCTACAATACTAGTGCCAGTTTCCCTTTATCATCGATCTAGAATGGGAGGTAATCATCCTTCTTGGTACTCATGCCCTTCTTTCTCAACTTCATCTCATAGTATAGCATGTGGATGTGTTTAAGTATAAATTCCTTTTAAATGGGATGGATGTTGATAAAATCCAAGTCATTATCCTCATCCTTGGTCACTTTACTTCCTAATTACATGTATTGGTGTTGCAACCTACTTCATTCCAAATCCATGGTTTTCACCGATATGTCTAGTTGTTATGCATTAGGATTTATTCTAAGCATGTCCCTAAAGTATCTAGATGAAAATGTATAGGGGAGATTCAACCAACCAGATCAATTACCATTTATGGGTGCTAAGAACATAACACATAAGTGCTTCATAATAGTGAATGTTGTCATTCCAAACATATTCTAAAGGATCTCCTTTGGAATGCACCATTCCTCCTTGAATGCTTCAATATACTAGGTACACCACCCCATTACTATAGTATTTTACATCTAGGAGAAGGCGGGGGGCAAGTAAAGTTTTGTTATTTCTACACTAAGGAGTCCTAATGTGTCAAGAAGATCCAAAGGTTGTCTTCATCACCATCAGGCATGTTGATCTCCTCCATCACAATTAGAATTAATATGGACCCCCACCTAAATGTCTCCTATGCCATATGACACTCCATTTAATTATTCATCATTTCCTCTATAACTAACTTTTAGATGTTAAACTTAAACCCCTATGCCATGTGATAGGTGATTCATAGGTAGGCCTTTGTGATGTCTATTTATTGACTATCAGGGCAAAGTTTTGAACTCACGAGGTGCATCACTACCCTCATGCTAGGGTCCTTGATATTTTTTATAGGGAATGTGAATCTTCCCTTGTAGTATATAATGAGTTTCATGACCATTTCAACTTAAGCATCATCCCCCACCATCTAGTGCATGTCTACACTAGAGTCTAGTAGCCCAGTAATTTATCTATTAAGTTCACTAATATCTACATGTGCCTCCCTAAAAATTGATGTGATCTCCATAAATGTATAAGAGGAGGAATTGTATGAGTTTCTCTAGCTTTCCAAAACATGGAAACTCATAGATTTGAGTATCACCATTGGTTTCAAGTTTGTCTAAGATGGAGACATAATATAATTCCACACTTGCTTCATTTTTGGCCCCCATATCAACCACCTAGTCTTTCACTATATCTTGTGTATTGTTTGAGGTAAGGTGGTTATATTATTTGATATAGTAGGTGTGCACACAAGATGCCCAACTTTTTCCTACCAATACCTCCTTAGGAAACTGCATCTCTTGGTAGGACATTTTTGCAAGCTCTTCCAGATCAACCTTGGTGATAATAACTCCTTCTACTACCTATGCTTTCTTCTTTATTATGGCCTCTTATTCTATCAATTATGCCCTCTTGGCATTTTTATGAACCTAAAATGGGTAGGAACTCATGTGCTTATTCCCCATTTTAAAGCATAGTCTATTTACTTTTCTAAAGCCTGTAATTTTTTTTGGCACTCCTCATAGTCATGAGTTTGTGATTACAAATTCAACTCTTGATCTTCACTTACTGTTAATAGTGGCATCGATGATGCTCTAGTTTTCTATTTCTAGTTATTACACAATTTATGCCCCATACTTCTCTATGCTAATCTCAAAGTGAATGTAATTCCTCTCTATTAAGTCATTCACTTTTGGCATCTATGAGTACTTAAGGTCTCACTGTAGTAGCATTTTCTTTTTCAGCTTTGGTTTGATGGTTCATATCTAGTTCATTGTTTTATGATTTTGGGTGCAAATTATCTTGAGGTTTGTAACCTAAACTAGTCAATCCTTTGCTATTTTACACCCTTAATTCACCTACCTTGTTAATTTCAAGTGATTAATGGCATGTTAGTACCTCAATTTATTAGAATTTGCTAAAACCCATAAAATCTACAAAAATATCTACCACACACATATTCAATGTAGATATTTATGCCTCTGATATCACCTCAATAAATTTTCCCAATGGTATTTTTGGTGAAGCGACATGTAGTTCAAATGGCCACTTCCTACCTCACTTTGGGTGGATTCCAATTCTTCCTAATGATCTTTCTCCTGCACTTTATTCACTTGGTGTGACCTTCACCTTTCTTATGGTAACCTATGTGCAACACCTCACATGCATGTGATTCATCTTCCATGGTTACATCTTATTTTACTACTATACTTTCATTTTAAGCATACTTTCCTATTTTAGTTGATTTTTGTACACTTTCATCTCTTTACCTTGGCATGTCCTACCCCATTCAAATCATTTACATTGGCCCTCCTGTGCATCACTCTCTTCTTAGATCTCTTTTGAATGATCATAGTGTGTGTCTTCTACCTCTTTCACATTTGCATCATATTTGTCTCTCTTTGTTAATTGGTACTCATATTTTCAAAGTCTATAAAATTACATGTGCCTAGAAACTTAGGTGTGTAGGTTCAAGCACTTTGGAAAACATCCATGTCAACTCACTGGATTGAAATTATGCATATAAACACCAAAATATTTATTTTATAGGATTAAAAGTGCCACTTATTCACTCTATAAGAATAATAATCACAAAATACAAGGAAATTTTTGGCTTACACCAAATGTCATTTAGGTCAACGCAACATAACTAAATTATGATGAAGAAGTTGGTATATTATGTCACACGTGCCATCTTATTTCTTATAAGGCTTTGGTTGGTTGTCATTAAAATACCCAGGAGAATTTCACTAGATAATGTGTACAACTTACATGTGTTAGTTTCCAATATATAATGGATGATATATGGACCCATCCACCTGATCTGTAACTTTCTGAGGTGCTTGAGGTATTTAGAGTGATAGATCAAGACCAATGTTCCTTCAGTCAGTACCTTGCATTTAATATGTTTTTCATGCCATAACTTTTGGTGCACCTTCTTGATTTGTTTTCTCCATCTTACTTGGGTGTGCACGTCATCTAACCACTCCAAATCCTCCAATATTGCATTTAATGATTCTTGGTTATCCAAATGACCCATTCACACTATACACAATGATGGAACCAAAAAATCCATCAATATAATTACCTTTGTGTCAAACACTAATTATAACGGTGTAGCCTTGTCTAAGCACTTATAGGTTGTGTGATATGCCCATAAAATTTCCAACACTCAATCATCCCAATCTTTGCAACCAACATCACATATTTTTGTGAGGCACATTCATAGTATTTTTTTGAATGCCTCAGTGGTGACATTTTCTTAGGGATGATATGAGGTGGTCTTTTGGTATGCCACCATATACTTGGCTATCAATATTTTCATAGTTTCATTAAGTGTGTTCTTTTGTTGCTAGTTAAACTGAGTAGGCACCCATAAAAACTTATGATGTTCTCCCATATGAATCATGTGGTAGTTATGGTAGTGAAATTTTTAGTAGGTGCTACCTCAGCCCACTTTGTTAAATAATTATTGGCCACTAAAATATATCTTGTGCCTATACACATTGTTATAGGGGTGATCAACCCAATAAAATCAATGGCCTAATTTTCAAATGGTACCTAGGAAATAATGGGGATGAGAGGCATCTCATCCCATCAGTTTGGCTTCCCTGTACACTATCATACAGCACATGCCTTAGTGTAATCCTTTTAATCTTAGAATAGGTTTGGCCACCATAAGCCTGATTGTAGTACTTTATGTGTTGTTGTGTTTGTAGTATAATGGCCTCTTGTGATCCCCTAATGCACCTCTCATAGAATGGAGTCTATTTCATGTTTTAAAACACATTAGTGTAGAAATTAATCTCCAATTAATTTATATATATCCCCACTAATGATCTGAAAGGGGGAAACATGAACAATGATTTACTTCTCTTTGGTTGTCATGGTCTGGGGTCTAAACCCAAACATTAGAAATGTAGCTATCTCTACTAAGTCTTTAGTAACATGTTGGACTCTATAGAGTTTTACATATGGAATGTCATCTTCAATGGGCGCTACTTCAATGCTAGAGTCAATGTAGGATAAATGGTCTAGTCTTGAGTTCTACTTTCTAGGTTTCACCATAATCGAGAACTATAATTCTTGAAAGAGAACTATCCATCTAAAAATGCACCCATGGAGAATGGGATTATTCATTAGGTACTTAATTTCCTCATGATTGGTGAGAAATATGAATGGGGTTGCCAACAAGTATTTCCTAAATTTATGGAGGGTGTAGACCATGTCCAGTGCTTCACACTCAATAGTTGTGTAATTTTTCTCTGTTGGGGTTAATTTGTGACTTGAAAAGGAGATAGGATGACCTATCTTACCTTTATAAAGTTATGGTATAATGACACCAATTATAGATCCTGATGCATCAACATAGACATGGAATGGAATTTTCCAATTGGGAAATTGAAGGATAGGAATATTAGCTAACTTAAGCTTTAAAGTTTCAAAAGCATCCTCTTGCATTGCACCCTAGTATAATGGTCCATCCTTGCACAAAAATTCTTCTAGTGGTGTTGTGATCCTTGCATAGATCCTTATAAAATTTATATAATATACATAATGGTCAAGAAATTCATGAATGTCTTTCTACATGGAAGGGCCTGGAGTTATAGAATAATAACAATCTTTGTAGGGTTGATGAGATGATCATCTTTATAGATGATGTGCCTGAGAAAGGTTCCAAATGGTGCCATGAAGATTCACTTTGTAAGGTTTAAGGATATATATATCTATTGACACCTCTCAAACATGAGGTACAAGTTTTCATAATGGTCTCTTATGAGCCTATATATAGTCTAATAATTAAGGTACACCTTGAGGAACTTATGAATAAAATCCTTGAATGTGATGATGACCACTTTGGATAATATGACTGGCACATTCTTGAGCCAAAACGTCATCACATTATAGGAGAAACAATCCCATTCTATCATAAAATTTATCTTAGGCCTATCCTCCTCTTCAATTTGGAGTTGATGGTATCTAGAGAAACCATCAGTGAAAGTATAGATTTCATATCCTGTGACTCCATCCAAGACTTCATCAGTGAATGGATTTGGGAAGGGATTAGTGATACAAGAAACATTTAACAATTAATAATCTACACAAATGTAGATGCACCCATACTTATTAATTATAATAACCATGGGGCTCACCCTTTCTGACTCTTACACTGGTTAGATCATTCTTGTAGCTGGCATACCATCAATCTTCATTTTGACCTTGACATGAAGATTGGGGTTCATTCTGTAGGGGCACTTTTTGACATTTTGCATGCCATCCACAAAATTTATTCTCATTTTTTGAGAGATGGGTGGGTACCCTTCATGTTCCAGTAATTACATGGAAACAAATCTTGAAACTCATTCAAAAGTTTGAGAATTTGCACCAGCTCCACATCAGACCAATATGGATCCAGAGTAGCCATCTTTGGTTCTCCTTTTGTGTTGATATCAACCTAGGTAGTCTTGAGTAGTGCATGGTAGGGTTACATTATCTCTTGGTGTGTGTCCTCAACTTGCCTACTCCTTTAAATCATTTTGATGTGGATATGATTAGGGTCTTCCTCATCAGGGGAACTATCATCCACTTGGCAGACTATCTTCCTCTTTCTTGTTAAGGACATCCAATTGTGTGCTTTCCAAACATTTATATCTTCATCAATCGAGTCACTGTTGAGTGCCTTATCCTAAAATAAAGTTGGTAATACTAATCCTTTCTCCCTAAACATATCATATAGGCATCTTCTAATTTTTTAGTGTCCTCAGACACTTCCCTTTTAATGACTTGTAATGGCTCAATCAATTCCAAGCTATGTGATAAAAGGAGAAGGTGTGCACAAAATTCTCCTTCAAGACATCCCAACTAGATATTTCATGATGCATTTATTTGACCACATTCCAATATCATGCCCACATCTTCAAAGTTATATAGGAGGCATGCACCCATAGGTTCCTCAAGGCATTTGCACCATAGTCAATCCATTTTTCTTCACACAAGTGTATGTGTGATATTGTGTTTGAATCACCATAATATGGATAAACATCTAGGTCATTGATTTTTCTAAATTTAGTACAGATGGATGCTTTTACATTTTTCCAAGTTGGCAAGCTAGGCCTCTTCACTACCCACCAATGAGTGATAGTGCTTCTCAAAGTATACACTAGTGCACCTATCCTATCTTATTAGTTTAGGATGTATGAATATAGGTTGTGGACATATTATTATATAGGATTGTTCCCCTCATATCATGGGTGCACTATAAGTTTACCTTTGATCAAGTGGAACACTCTATTTCCCTTCTTCTTGTTATAAGGGACCCCTCTTTATGAAGTGTGATTGATCTGGACCTAACTAGTCCTCATATGTTTTGGTTCCTTAGCACTCACTACATATCTCCTATAACCATTGGTTTTGTAAGATTATTTGACCCATCGATCACAAGCCACATTAGTAGCATTTGAGTCTGACTATCCATCATCCTAAAAAAGCACTCCTTAGTCATTAGGGTTGATAGTCTCAGTGTTTTGCATCATGATGTTGTAGATATGGTTGATGCCATCCTCAATATCAATACTTTATACATAAGGGGGTCCTTGGTCATTTGAGAGGGGGATCATGACCCTCTCCCTGACATTTTCAAAATTCATATAGTGCTTCATGAAGTGCATGCAATTATTATTTGTGTAGCACCATGGCCTACCCAAGAGTGATAGATAATTATCTTGCTCAGCCAACTTGATCACTTTAAAGTTAGCATAGAACTGTACACCCATAATATATATAATGACACCTTTTATAATTTTGATTGGTTGTGTCTTGGATTTGTTAGCCACAAAAAGCACATGAGGGGAAGGCCTCAAGGTTGGCCTACCCATATTCTCCCATGCATTCCTTTTCAAGATATTGACCTTAGCACGTATGTCCATGAGGACCTCACATACAGACCATCCATCAATGCTGAAATTCTCTAAGAGCTCTTGATATTACTCCATATTATGTGTATGCCTAACCTCTCTTTCTCTTTCCTTACATGGTGTAGCAATTTGAATTGGCTTCTACCTGGCATGTTCTAAAATCAAATTATTCAATAGGGGAACATCCCTTATATCTATAAGAGGCATAGGATCTCCATTAAATCTTGTGCCTCAACCTCTTAGCTATATTACTTCTTGCAAGATGTAGTAGCTTGTGCCTCTAGATCTCACACCAATTAGAGTTTTCCTTACAAGTTTTAAATCATAATCATAGCCTATTGTAATACATTTTTTTGGCATGTAGGGTTAGGTTAAAGTGAAAATTTTAGTTCAAACCATGTTATGTGCTCAGTGTGACTCAATTCCCCATATTCTAGGTATAACTTTTGTACTAACACAATTGGCAGCTGAGTGGTAAGCACACTATGAGTAGTTGCCTGCACCTTGGCTTTCTTGATGCTAGTAATTTATGCCCTCAAAACACATTTCTATACTTTTAGCTCATTTCAAATCATTCTTACACCTTTGTCTATGTTAGGCTAACCTTGGGTTAACTTTTTATTCAATTTGGGGCATTCTTCGACCTTGTGTATTCCTCAACAATACCCACACGTTATATGTGTAAGTAGTTATGCTGATAGTGCTCGATCAAACCATACTTGTAACATGATCATGGAGGGAATATTACTCTACCACATCCTCTAACCTATCCTCTAACACCTCCTTTTATCCCATAGCCCACATTATGCTAACCATATCCCTCATTTCCTTAGATTACTTTCCCTCTAGCTACTGTAATTGATTTCCATGTAACTCTCTCTATTTTTGTGCATCTCATTGATTATATGGTAATTAGATATGGTATGATTGTAGGAATCACAAAACTGATAATATATGGCTATGTTAACTTGACTATAATGTTATCACAAAGGGTAGGTTATAAACATCATAAACCTCATGACAAATCTCATAGCTTTGAAGCAATGTGCACATATTCCTTTGATGGAAATTATTCCTATTATGGCCTTCCATCTCATAGTTAGTGTATCATAATCCACTTTGAGTATCTCACAATAAGCTAGTAGTCAATTTTTGGAATTAGATGGCCATAGATACAATCTATGATTATATGAATGGGTTGATCCCAGTGTCAGTGCTTTTGACTACCTTATCTTTAAGCACATTTTCAAGCACTTCTCGAGGATCTATGAATGTCTTCATAGAAATTACTCTTATAAATGGTATTAGTAATCCTCAAATAAACCATTATGCATGCTGGGAGGGGTGAACGTCATAAGAAAGCTTGGAAATAAGAGTTTTAAACCTAACATCATAAAGGTGCATGTTCTTTGATAGCCCTTGAATAATTTCCTTGAGTGTGGTGATGCTTTACTGCTTAAACTTGAGTATATCAAATTCTTTTATAAATTCTTCCTTTAAGGTGTTGTAATCAATCATAGCCTAGGTAGGATCAAATCTCTTATACCAAGTATGAGCGTAATCAAGCAGAGTTGTTATGAACTAGGTTGTCTTGTGCTCTGATTGGGTTATAACTTGAACATGCCATTGAATCTCACATTTTAACACATGATCTATGGCTTTCTCTATGTCATGATATTTTGGCAATTGCATCACCATTTCATAATATATTTTCTATGGGGGTACTAGAATCTAAGGTGTTTACCCCCTAGTACTTATCTTGGAAGTGGTCCTCCAATGTCTTTGATTTATGGCTTGGCATATAAGCTATTATTATTTTCAATATTAAATTCAAGGGCACAATACTACTCACTTGTAGCATTAGGCTACTCCTTGTGAGTTGTTGTCTAGTTTACATAGCTGACATTTGTTGAATTGGAATAGTTACACTCACATTTTATGTTATCAATTGAGTTCTCAAAAGTCTAAAGGTACCTTCACTTAGATCCTCATAAGGGAAAACTTGTTCAATCATAAAATTATATTCCAAATCTATAAACTGTTCAAAGTTAATATGGACAATAGGGTCAGTTATCACTCTTACTTATTCTAATGGTAGATCTAGCACATGAGCTAGCATTATAGGTTCAAAGGGAGTAGGTAACTATAAAGTATCTTCAATAGTCAAATTATATAGGGACCCAACACATTCTTTACCTATCAACAATTGAGTTTGACCTATGGCTTCATTATTCCTTTCTTCATGCTACTATAATTCAAGAAACCCTTCCCCATGCCCTTCCTACTTGCTACATGTTCTCTTAACACTTCCAGGTTCTAGATATTCCATTAGCCTATGCCTTCTCTTGTTATAAGTTTGTTACTTGAGCTCTTAGGTGTCAATCTACTCATCCCTTTCCATTATGCTTCACCTACACATCCCCTTCTTCCCCATTATGTTGCTCATATGCAAAAGGACTTTAGCCTTCCATTCTTATAGTTTAAAATCTATAATCTACCATTAGTTTCTTAAATTGTGTGCCAAATTATTTCATAAACATGCCTCCAAGCTTTTGCAAGAATTGATACTCTACTTCTTCAAGGTAGGAGTTTGTCGATACTCTAAACTCAAGCACGTAACTATTTAACACTCTTTGCCACCATTTGTCTATAGTTTTGGTCTAATTGGCATCAAGATTCTCAAGATTTCTATGTGTTCCTTTGTCCACTCAAGGAACTAACCATAGCTTTATCTTCTATGGGTTGCATAAGTAGCCAACCATCAGTACACATGCATAGGTAGTTCATAAAATAATAACTCATATAGAGCATCATACAAGTTGTTCTAGACCCACTTTCTTGGATTATATTCTTTACAAGATGGATGCTTTAGTGTAAAGCTATGTTCCACCTATTCCATCTAGTGTTCGATGTTCTCAAGGGAGAGTCAGAGCATTGTTCATTTGCACCACTATAGTAAAAAAATTTAATATGGGCGCTGACAATGAAACTAAAATGTTGTAAAAAGTTTAGTTAGTTTTTAAGTCATTTACTTTATCAGGCACTTATATAGTTATCCAAGTAAGTTCTAGACTTTTTACAACTAGGTGAAAACATGGACTAATCCTGTAGTGCTCAACATTTGTCACTTGACTACATCATCATCAATTCACATAAGGTAAAATCCTTATGCACTCACTCAAATTATAGTAGAGAAATAAATGGGGCCCACATTGGGTTATTTATGCCATTTCATAACTCATTCTTCAAGGGTATTATTAATTACCATAATGACATTGGTAATTTCATTAGCATAAGCCATTCTAGGTGAAGTTTAATTATGTATAAGCACAAAGCCTATTTAGGGAACTCATTCTAGACATAGGGGTGCAATCTTATATTGGGATAGTCTTAGGTTCTTAAGTGTGAAAGCATTTGTATTACTAATCTAAGCATCATTCAAGTACTTGGGTGGATAATGGAATTGCTTATATCAAGGGGTTCATGCTTAAACTAACACTCCCAACACAGATGTTAAAGCTTGGGTGTATGCCCTTTCCTATACTTAGGTTATTTTTTAGTTTAGGTCAATGTAATTATTTAGCATAGAGACACCATTAACAACTTGGAATAAGACCTTTCTTAAATACACATTCATATATCAAAATTACACTACTTTAACTATTGCATTCAAGTTACATTCAAAAAACCTTGCCATAACCATTTAAACTAGATCAATACACATACAGGTGTAATGCCATTCTTTAATTACCAAGGTTCAAATAATAGAGTTCATATTACCAAAAGCAAAGCACATGCTCATCTAAATAACTATTGACCTAGAGGATCATAGGCAAGCTTTGACACTACAAGGTGGATCTTCATAGGTATCCATGTTAAGACTAAGTTTTAATGGTGGTTGATTTACTATGTTTAGACCTAATTCTATAGAGCTTTGATATCACAAAATCATGTCTCTCTACTCATTGTCTCAAGCTTTGTTTTATAGTACTCAAGATCATCTTCTTACCTGGATAGAGGGTGCACATTGGGTGCTAAGCTAGAGCCTTGGTTGATCATTCCACTAACTCCATCACAAACATTTTCTTGACCTAACCACACTAATGTGCATAAACCACTATCCCTAGTAGATCTTTAAAAACATCCTTCAAGACCTTTACCATGACATCTTGACCCCACTCATCCTATGAAGTCATTGTATGATCCAAACAATTTTTTTTGGTTTCATGAAAGTTGGGGCCACTTTCATGAGACTTGTAGATAATTACGCAATCTTACCATGGATTTTCTTCTTGGTCCAAACTTTGATCATGAAAAACTTATTTTAAAGTGTCAATAATCATATTACAACTTTTAAATCCCATGAAACACAAATAAAAATGAGATTTAAACCAAGTTAATGGTCATCTTGTTATATATAAAGATCCTCTTCCCAACCACCAATATAACATCAAAAAACCTACTTCTACAAACAATCTTGAAAGTCTTATAAACCTCACTACTAATAAATAAAATGTGGTTAATATGACTAACATGATAATATTAGCTACTTTTATCGAATCAAATCTAACACCTCTCAAATGTTCCACATCATTCAAAACAATTACCCATCCCATCTAATGGAATTGGGGAAAGAGGATCTTATAACCATTCAAGCACCACTCTAAAAAACACAACTTGATTATACCTCTCATACCATTTGTACTCTTCCCCAACATCCACATAATAAGACAACATTCCCCAAACTTTGAATAGTATTTATTCTTCCCAAAAATAATAAATACTTAAACCAACCATCACATCACCTCAAGTAACTCGACCCATTTATAATCAACCTAAACCAACTACACCTTATCAATATAAGTTAAATTATATATCTAACCCTCTTTTTGAGGAGCTATTATAACACTATGTTCCTATATCTAACAATCCTCCCATGGGTTATGATGAATGGGATCCCATTTTGAAACCTTCCCATCTCCCTTCTTATATACCTTTGTTATAATTAATGAGAACTTTTCCCCATCATCATAACCATCTAATGCAATTTTTGTTAGAAATGAACATCCCTCATCCTCCTATGCTAGGATGTGAAGATACCTTATCTATATCTAAACATAATATACTCTAAAAATGTGAAGAGATGTCCATCCATATTGATGAAACAATAGACACTTATCTTCACTTAAATTCCCTATTACTTCCATGATTCCTGATGAGATACTACTTCTTACGAATGATCTTCCTCTATTAATTAGCATCTAAATTGGATATATCCAATTTAAGTTTGCCTTAATTAATGAAGGTTTAAGTACTTGCATTTCCTCCCTTGACTTCATTAAGACACTTGGATATTTTAAATACAACCTCAAATCTACATGTAACACATGTCAAGGATATGATAAAAGGAAAATGCCTTCTCTAGGTTGTGTTTGGCTTACCATTACTATTCCTTCTATCATTATTTATATGAAAGTTATGATCTTTAAATTTCCACTCTCTTATAACATCTTACTCAGTCAACCTTAGACTCATTGTATGAGAGTAGTCACCTCATCTACATGCCAATGCATTAAATTCCCTAATAATAGAGTTATTTTAAAAGATTTAAGGAGACATGAACCCTATGAATTTTGAATAATTCTAAGAACATGGTGTCTTTAACATACCTACCTTTGAAACTTTACCTAGTATCCCATTTTGATAATCCTAACTCTTTAACTATCTAGTCAATTCCACTTGTGGTTATAATCATCACCCTAAATCAATTGGTAACATTCCACCTAACCTATTATATTCTAATGATGATGAGATAGATGAGAAAAAACTCAAGAATAAAACATTTGATCTATCCCATCACATCATCTCCCAACTTTCTCTTTATTTGTAACCTTGATCTCATTAACCACCTATCGATAACATACCTATTATTTTAACCAAGACTAGACAATTTATCCATCACACATTCTCTAATGACAAAGTCATTCCTATATGAACCTT
Organism: Torreya grandis; assembly: GCA_037957365.1. Classification (NCBI taxonomy): domain Eukaryota; kingdom Viridiplantae; phylum Streptophyta; class Pinopsida; order Cupressales; family Taxaceae; genus Torreya; species Torreya grandis. The sequence continues at coordinate 156,415 of JARHVA010009878.1, forward strand.
CAATTTGCATACACTTGACTATGATTATGGATATGCTTTAGATGACCCATTTTTAGTTAGATTCAACCAAGTTAGAAATACATAAGTTCCTCTATATCACTCTTCTTTATTTTAGTTTTTTCATTCATCTTTTAGCATTCCTTCATTTAAAATACCTAATACTAGTATTCTTACTATTTATCATAGGGTAGAGATGGGGAAATCACATGGTATGCCTATAATCATATCATATCCCCTCAAGATTATTCTCATGTATCATGCCATGGCATGCCCTTATCACTTTTCTAGATACCAAGATCCTTATATTTTTCTTCCTCCAGAGATGCTAACTACTATTATTAAACCTAATGTATGGCTAGTCTCACCTTTAATTGAGCCTAGTTTGGTTTATGTTCTAGCCCCATATTTCCTTGGTTATGTACTTATTAATTTACCATATCTTGATCCCATTCCTACGTAATGGTTTGATCAACCTTATTTTTATATCCATAAAGTTGCCAGTCATTGTACCAAAGATTACTAGTTATATCAGCCATCCCCAGTTTCTTCTTCCACCCCTTCAACTAGTAGGCCCCCTAAGCCCGCTAATAAATGTATACATTGATTTAATGAGACATATAACCACTATTCCACTCAATATCAAAAACTTAGGCAATATATCGACACATTACACCAGCCACTGCTCATCCCAAAGATAAGATCATACCTCTTCCTAAGCTATTACTAGAGTATATCCCTAAATATGGGGAAGTATATTATCTTTGACACCAGTGTGTTACACATCATACCAATCATTAATAATTTATCTATTATAATCTTCTTGACTTCCCCCAGTTGACACCAATACCAATCATTCCTCCTTCTACAAGTTATACATGCAAGAAGTTTCCTTATCTATAGGTTGCACCTCTTTTTTGCCCTGTAGTTACTATTCCTATTAATAAATCCATCCCTCACCTTGAGTATCCTATGCATGATATCCATCATGAGAATTAATCTTTGTCAACTACACCTAATTTTTCAATTAAGGAGATACATAAGAATGTCTTTGCACAACTTTCCTTGAATATTGATGAGACTCTGGCTGCCATCAGAATTCAGCTTCATAGATTATGTTTTAGATGTTATGTATAATATTTTTGGTCAAATATATTAATATCTGTGAACATGAAATGGTTTTGTTTCACATTTTTCTATGTTATGATTTGGATTGGATTTATGATCCACTTTTATATCTCTTATACAATTTATTATGTGTTAAATTTGGTTTTACTTATCTATTTTACATGGATCATTATATTATGATTTACGTGTTTTATATAGTTTGATTTACTTTCACCTTTATTATGTATACTTATCACTCTTTTCATGAATTCACACTTATGCTTATGAGTGCACTTCTTTCATGGATTCTTTTATTTTATTTTACAATGATTATTTACTATCTTATCTCACTATAATCATATAATTATTATTATGACTTGGTAATATAACCTTGATTCCCATAGTATTATATCTCTATCATATGATCAATTAGAAAAAAATTATTCTCATTTTACTAAAACCATTTACAGATCTAATTTAGATTTCCTTTCTTCCTTTATATTCCTTTCACATACTAATCATACGTATGGTTGAAACTTGAGATTACATATCAGTTTATAGGTAGGCTTAAGTGTTTAGTCAGTCATATATTTGGTTACTTAGTCTCCCTTAAACCAAATTATAAATCTCATCTGTGTGTACCACTTATATCACTCATGCTAGTTATTCTTAATCCATATGGAGGAAGAATTATAAAATCTATAAAAAAAGTTAAAATCTAAATCATTTAAACAAAATTAAATGATTAAAAAAGGTAACATATGAATTAAAAAGTCTAATCACACAAAAATATGTGATTCATAACACATATCCTATTTCTAATTGAAGCTCAAACTCCATAGTTGGCCTCATGATAAAGCCAAGGTCCATTGGGGTGTAGTAGGCTAGTAGATTAGAATAGGAGAATTCAAAAAGATCTATAAGTTCTACTTAATTTATCACACATGTACCCAATATTCGTAGTAGATTGACAACTCTGTAAGAGATCCCAGAATGGGTAACATGTTGTGGGAAGGTTGGTCCATGTTACTATTATTATTCATATAACCATCATGATTTGACCTTATTATTTCACCTATTTTCCTATACAACTTTGTGCTTATTGTGAGCAGGTATCCTTATATTTTTATGGTCACTAGACTCTTAGTGTCTCTCCTTTGTACCTAGTATGCCTCATGTTTCCTATGGTCTTCTCATATACACCTATGTCATGATTTTTACATTCCCTCTTTCATTACAACAATTCTAATATTTCCCCTTGAGAAATATTATTTTGTTAACTAATCATTCCCCCTAAGGTTTCCCTTTGTGAGTTGTAGTGTAATACCATGTATAGGACCAAGATCTCCTTACAAATTACCATAATAATACATGTCCTTATTTTTAACATTACTACCATCACCTCATTGGTTTTCCCCTTGTGAGTTTAAATTTAAGACCATGGATAGGACCAAGCCCTCCTCATAAATTATCACATTCAAAACATATTTTAAAATCATTCCCACAATTATTTTGTCACATTGGTGTTCTATTTATGAGTTGAAGTGTAAGATCATGGATAGGTCTACGGCCTCCTCACAAAATATTCCAATACCCAGTTTATACTATAACCAAGTAACAATAAAATTAAATGCTTCAACTTTGAGATAATTTGTGTTAGATTATGATTTACACGTCATTGACATATTTCCCATCTTTATTTAGTATGTTTTATGCTTAATTCATAAGCACTTCACTTGTATCTTCTTATTTTTTGATTGTGTGTATGTTTACAACCATTTTATTAAATTTATCATACTTCCAATCTTGATTGAATATGATTAATTTAATTTACACTTACATTTTGTTTGTCTTTACATACTTCCCAACTTGATATATTATGATTGATTGACTTTATTGATTATTTTTATACCATTGGGTTTCATGTGTTTTCTAACTTTTTATAACTTTTCATACTTCCCAACGTGATATAGTATGACTTTTATTTTTGTGTTAATTTGGTGTAAATATATTATATGGTTTGAAAACATTTGTTACCCTTTTTACTATTTTGGTTTTTTATACTTATCCATCTTCTATTTCTACACATTTCCCATCGTGATATAGTGTGTATTAAGTTTGTTTTGATTAATTATACTTTTCAAATATTTTTTTGCCTTTTTTTTAACCATGCACATGTATCACATAATGTTAGAAAATAAAACATACATCACATATTTCCCATAGCATATACAACAAAAGCCTAATATATATGCTAGAAAGGAAATATATCCATCCATCTACATATAAATATAATTATAAATCATAGATCAATGAATTTTCAACATCAATATATATATATATATATATATATATATATATATATATATCATGATTTTGATATAATACAAGTACAAAATATAATAGCTATGACTCAAAGGTTGTGCTCCATCCTATCTATCTTGTGGCTTAGCCATGTTACCCATTGATGCCTATAACTAACCCCTTTGAATGGTGCATTGTAAAAAGGTAGTCCAAGATCTCAAACCAACAACTGAACCCTGTAGGTTGGCCACCTAGGCATGTACCTATCCTATCTATATATTAGTTTCTCCTATGATAAGGCATGTTAGTCCTGAGCCTCTCTAGCCCTTACCCCTGTAAAAGGTTGAGAACCATAGCCTTATGCTTGTAGTTGTCATGTAACCTCTCCCACTAGTCTAAACTATCTCACATGAGCTACGAAAGATGGAACCACATGATCAATGAAAGTGGTAAAGTTATAAGATGACAACACCCAATCCAAAATATCATGATGTATAGCCATAATTAGGGATCCCCATCTGATCTCCTCCATATTAGTAGTATTTTCAAAATTAGAAACCAAATATACATCAAATCTCATGTGTATATATTTCAAATCATTTATCTATCATAAAAAATGATGAAAATAGTGTTCTATATCAAAAACTTAAAGTAAATCAAAACATTTATCACTAGTATTGGTATCTCCAACCATGGTCTCACTATCTACTCACCCATTGAGCACCTCCTTTGTTGGATACTCTACACCAATGCAAATTTAGGACTTACCACCTATTCTCATTGTGTCCCCTTCTTCAATGGCCTATCTATAGACCAACTATGTCCCAAAGCCATTGTAGGATCCCCTTATGTGACAATCAGTGCTTGTGTATCCTCTTATGGTTAGTGTCTTTATATTTGATGATCTCATGATTTTTATTGTCACATCTAATGTGTTCCTTTATATGATACCATATCTCCTACATCCACATCCATGAAACCATCTCCTCAGGAATCACTACCTCTTGATATTGCACCTAACAATCCTATGGTCTCACTCATCAAGGCTTAATCATAGGTATCTCAACCAACATCCCTACACCTCCTTTCCCTCTCAAATATCTATCATGTTGTGCCTAATAAGAAATCACTACTAGAGGGTTTGTTGGATGTGGTAACCCCAATTATTTAGGTATGTGAGCCACTAGATGAGGCTCTACCCATGAAGTATAGTGTCCTATGATATGCACATGTACCAAACCAGTAGAAATAGTGGCCCAATTTACCCATATCATAATAATATGAGTGTAAATATATCATAAATCTAACCTCATGTGATAGTCTACAAAGTTGGAACATGAGGCACAACATGCACTACATGGTCCTGCCTCTACCTAATAACTCAAGGTAACCTATCATCAAACCCATGGGGAAAACCATCTAGTTGGTACATATGAAACCTCTCATACATCCATGAACTTATCAAAATGATGAGGCCCATCATCTTCTACCCTTGAGTCAACATCCCATACATGTCATGCATGAGTTAGACCCAAATGATAGAACTAAGATCATATAAGGCAGCTTAATCCAAGATAGACTTATACAAGGATATCATGTACATTAATACCTTGACATCTAACTTATGACATAGCATTCATGTTGTCACAAGCCCTATTATAACCTTATAGATATCTAGAATGACCATGAGATAAACATTAAATAATCTAACATGTAGACTTGGATAGATCTTATCTGAGCATGTCACGCACTAGGTTAAGGCTCATCTCTTATCCTCTAACTCTAGTGTATCACATATCACCAATATCCCATCAATAGGAAGCCTAAGTAAGGCATGGACATCATCCAAGGTGATTACCACCTCTGTAGTATCCCCCTCCACCTCCTGTCAGAAAGTGTTGGTCAATTATTCCCATGCTCCTAAGAACATGACAATGAGATCAACACTTAGTAAGATCCATCTCATCTCCATGATGCCTCCAAAATCTAAGGTAACTATTCAATCTCTATCTATGTTAAAAAAATGATCCAATAAATTTGGTAGCCAAGATGCATCCACATAGTGCCAAAATATTTCCTCTAAAAAATATCAAACAACAAAGAATGTATTAGATCTTGATGTCATAATAATAAAATACATTCTTAAATATTCTCAAAAAAATACAAATTAACTACTTCATTGGCTTATTTTATTTATATTTCTATTTTACCCATTTTTCCTACATCATCTAAGTATTTAATACTAAATCATCCCTATCATGTTCTTTCCATACTATATCATCCTTTTGTTACACAGCCAACCCATTCTTCCAAATGTTATCAACTTGTTTGATACTAAATCAGCCCTTTTTTAGTTTTAACATACTATATCGGCCTTCTATATGTAGTTAGCCTCATTCAAAAAACTATATCAACCACTTAGTATAAACTAAATCAGCCATAAGGTATTATGTCATCCATTTCCCTGATTCCAACTAGATCGACCCACTATATGCAATCGACCATCTCTAGCACTACATCGGCCCACTACTATGCAGTTGGCCCCATATATTTTTATTGCCTTAAAAACTGAGTCAACAAGGTTGACTCTATTATTTTCCTATGGTGAATTTTTGAAAATTTATCATAAATGCCTTAGGCATTCATTGGTTTGATCTTTTTCTACCCAATACCTTGTTCTACCCCTAGTCTACCTAAAAATTTCCTAGGGTCAGTTTTGGTATCTACATTTCATATAACATTTAATTTTATGTATTTAGCTTAATTTAAATTAAAATTTATCAAAATAAATAAATTGATTTTTTCCTTACCAGCACTACCCTCATTGTGGTCACTATGCATCCTCCACATCATAGCTATCATCTCCTCACCATGGTCACTTTCTAGACTCAAACTAGGTCTTTCAGATCAATATTTTCATAGAATAGTAAAATAATAAATGAATTGATTTTTACCCTATTTATATTTACTATTCAAAATTATTTAACTGTCAAATATTTACCATTAGATTCTATTTTTTAACATATCTTTGTTTCTACTAGATATATTTTTAAATAGTAATATGTTCTATAATCCTGACATTGTAAATAATATTTTCACATATATGTATATTTCTAAAAAAAATGATTTTTCATTAAGTTTTATAGGTTTGTCCAATGTTCCCCATATTAGACACCTTCACATTTCTTTCACTTTCTTTCTCTTCCACATCACTAAGGTATATAAAGGTATTTATTTTTCAATTATATCCTTTAATTTATCTTATTTGCTCCTTACTATAATTTATTTAGCTTTAACACTATATGTTGTTATGTTCTTTTCTTGAAGCACCATACCATGTTATACTTATGTCGCATGTGATGAGATTAGAGTGGGGAATATGTATACACATAATATTTTCAAACTTTATCAATTATTGATACTTTCTCTCTTTCAATAACTTGTCGAGACTCAATCTCTCTAAGTGCATGCCTTAAAGGGTGCACCAGGAAAGGGGTGGATAGGCCATTGGTGCTTTGTAAGATTATTTTCCCCCTATACCACCACTTGAAATCAACAAAAACATATAATATACACTTCCTTAATATTTTCCTCTTCTTTTACACACTCCTCCATGTAATTCATTACTTTACATAATGCTTATCTAATCCAAAAACATTTTTTGACATTTACCGAATAATGTCAACCTAGGTTGACCTTGTACTTAAATTATATTAGCACATTACAAGAATTTTTCATCCTGGTCTAACCTATTTTGGGACCTAACTTACTTTTGTCAATTAACAATATAGGGTCTATTAGGTCTTACACTATCTTCTATACTCTTATAAGGGTTTAGGTTTAGATTTAACTAGATATACACATCATTTTCACCATTTTTTAAAGAGAGACAAGAATAAGAATTTCATATATTGTGCATTTTTTTATCCACTATTCTACTCGAGGAGCATTGCTTAGGGTTCTAATACTACATTTAGAGATACAAATCTTGTCTTGTGGAGAAATATTTTGGATGCATAGAGAATTTATGTATCCTATAGTTTAATTATCCTTGTTATCCTTACATACCATAACAACCTCTTAGAAACCATGTTGGCCAAGGGAGAGATTGAGGTTTAGTAGGTTCATGTTCAAAGGTAAGTATTAATAACTTTATTCCTCCTTTGTTAAAGTAGATAGATTTGCATTTATTAACTTATATGCTTCTCTATCCATGCATTAGGATTTTCTATATGTTGGATTAAGTATAGATATTCTATGCATGTTTACTTTTATGTTTATTACCCCTATTTTGTTCCATAAGATTTGGTGAGCACTAGGTTATATTTTAATTTTATTTGTATTTACTTTGTGAATATAGAAAACATAGGACCTAGCTAAGGTTATTTCATGGTTTTTCTTGACTACAGGCTTTGAAACCCTCACTCATGATATTATTTTGGTAAGTGACCCCTGGGTTAGGTCTAACAGATCCACCTTTGTCATGATCTCGATTATATAAATATACAAACAAATGAAAGGGTAAGTGTGATTTGTCTTCTCTGAGCTACGATTGATTTATATATCATATTCACTTTTCCTTGTATACACTCTCCACATTTTGACATAATACTACATTATTATATATTATCACATGATACATTTAACTCTTCTTTTGAGATGAGTGACTTGTAGGATAATGTTTAACCATAAATTTAGAAATGTGGAGATAGGGTTAAGAATATAGAAGTAGCTTAAGCAAAAGGATGATAAACTATTAAATAGTAGGCCAAATAATAAGTTTAGATACATGAATATTCTTAATTAAAAATTGAGATATGATTAATATAGAAATTACCAAATTTGAAATATGTTCAATTTATTGTAATACCAAAGATAAATGATAGTTAGGTTTATTGTGCATATGAATATCTAAGTTAGACAAAAGCATAAGTTTATAGAATTAGGATTCTAAGACAATAATTAGATTTTTGAAATGATGTTTCTTGAGACATGGACACGATCAACATTTGGACACTACCATTTACATTATTATCTATGTTATGATGTTAGTGTCCTGTATGAAATATACATTGGATCTTAATGTGAGCAAATTTATCATTATAGGTTTTATGTAACCTTTCTATTGATGTATTCAAATCTATGTTTATAACATAGACTATATATATATTCTTATAGACCAAACCCTATCTCTTTACCCTTCTTCACAGTTGGGATGCATTTACCAAAAATGGGTTAGTAAGCTCATGGTGTTGAGTTGACCTCAAATATCCCTCTATCAATGATCATTTCCTACATAGTCAATACTTGAAGTAGGGATTCATACTTATGTGGTTATCCTTTATGTGTGGGATTGTGTGTGAGCAATGGTGTAATATGTTATATGTAGACACATACAGTGATCTATCTTGTAACTTGACAAATATTGCTCATGGGTTGTTCTATATATGATTTAAACATTTTTGTGACTACTCCTATGATTGATAAATAAAAATGGATGAATAAGGTATAATAAATTAATATGATTGAATGAGTCCAGGTAGGTGCTTGTTTGGTAATTTGTATAACTATAATGAGAAATCTTAGACTTTTATTTATATTGTACCTTTTTAAAATATCTCATAGTCGAGTTAAATAAGAAAAATAGGTCAACCCATATTTTTTGAATATTTTTCAATTCAGTTGACTTTTAAGTAATGGACACTAAATAAGGATCTAAACACTAGCATTGATGTTAGTGTCCCTTTGTGACTAGTAGTGTTGAGAAGGATATAAAATAGGTATGGATATGTGACTAACAGTGAAGGATGTATATCAATTTTTAAGATTTATGTAGTGTATAGGTGGTTTGGGTCATCAAAATTATGGGTATAAGATAATCATTTAGGCACATTGAAGTAGTGAATATGAGACTTTTAGTAGTGGGAAGGTCCAAAATTGAAGAGTAGAACCCTAAATGGTATTTGTCAAATGTACAAGACTAAGATGCTATAATTTTTAAATTATAGTATCTACATTTCACTCCCCTTTAATCTAGTAATGCATAAGGATGAAATTACTTGGTTAAAATAAATAAATGTGCACATTATTATGGACAACACACCTTGCCTTTGCTTGAGTCCACTTTAAATGCCCTATTTTTGTATGACCTATAACCAAGAGCATATGATATTATAAAATCAATGCATATAATCTAAAGTTTTAAATAATTGAAATGCTTGAAATAATAGAGAGCAAGGAAGGAATAAATATGTGTCTCGATGCAATCATGTTTTCCATTTATATTTTGCATGGTGGAGATGCTTCCTTATGAAGCATTAGAGATAGGAGAGGTTTAAACTTGAACCTTATATATTTAAAGGGGGATATTGGAATGTATTTTTCCCCCAATTTAATGTGATGATGAGTTGTGACACAACCATTGAGATCACTAAATATCAATTGCACAACTCAAGTGTGATTACATATATTATGGTGAGGGTGAGTAATTTAATCAACTCATCCATAAATATAATGAGTTTTCTTGATTTAATCAAACCCAACATATAAATATGGTGAAGTTGAAATATTTAATCAATTCTACTTATAAATAAAACCAACTGTTACAGATAGAAAAGGTTTGATAATAGTACTTCTTAGTGTAATCAGTACTTCTTGGTGATATTAATCTAGAGATATAATTGGTAAATTATTTAATTTTTGTGAATTACCATGGCATATTCACCTCTAATTTGTATCGATATGAATTATATGTGTCTAAATTTTGAAAAACTTTATTTAAAATCTATGAAAAATTGGTGCAATTTATAATATTCTAACCCACATGTATATTTGAGTCATGCAAATGTATAAGAGATTATATAAGTGTGGAGGTCGTTTATTTATGACATGAACCCATTGAAATATGGAGATATTGATAATTTAATAAGTGTGCAGGTCTTATATTTATGACATCCCCCAAATAAAATCTAGATACTGTGTAAATATGGAGGTCATGTTTTTATGACATAACCTCATCGATATGCCTCCCTTTTGAGGTGAGGTAAATATAATCTGGTAGGTACCCTAACTCAAAAGGATAAGTTAATTATATAATCTATATTTGAATCATGAAAGATATAATAGTACAATGTCTAAGTAGATATATCAATGAAACACATAGTATGTCATCACATTAATCCCTAAGATGCATGATATTGATCATGGAAATGTCTAGAGAGTAACAATACAATCTCAACAAACAATCAAGTACACATACAAGAGCACTCAATTTCATGAAAAATAATGTTCCAAGGAGACCTAATACAAGGGGCATGTTCAAATGTCTCATAATTTAAAGGCAATGATAAAGCTGAATGTCCAAATAACACACAATGGCATAGGGGCCAATATGCAAGGAACATATTCAAATGTTCAAACATTAATACAATAGAAATCAATAAATACACTTAATGAAGTGACAATGTGAATAATTGAATTATAAGTAACCAACACAAGCATATCATATAATTCCCTACATATATGTGTTATCAAAAAATGTCATGTAACATATTATATCAAGTACATTTTGAAATATATTAGCATGGATGTATACATGTGTAAGTGTTAGTATATAAGCTCAAACATGATAATGTAGAAATGATCATAAAGGGTATGTAATATATATCAATCATGATCAAAGAAGTAGATTCCCTAAACATACTATATGACATGAGTAGAGGATAGGTCCAACATATATGTATCTGCGTATATCATGTGGTTGTGGTATGCCCATATCACACTCAAATATGAATGAAACATATGTGTATATAAATGAAATTATATGCTATTTACTAACATCAATTAGACAACATATATGCCAAGGAGCTAATAAACATGGGAATACTTAATATTATTGTATTTTCTAGGTTATTTGAATGTTTTTATATTTTCTTGAAATTTTCATTTTTTATTTTAAAATATGTAATTTTTTGGTATTTTTTATTTTTTATAAAATAAGGGATAGCCAATTATCTCATATAAAGATGCTTATAAAGTGGTCTATATTCAGAATATGGTGAATCATATTGGTGATACTACCAAGGAGCATGTATAGGTGTCATATCTAGATCTAGAGAATCATCAAGACTCTGTGTATGCCTCATAGGAGTATGTAATAGTGAATCAATAGTAATGTAATTAATTATTCATGAAACCCATTGTTGAGTGATCTTTATCTTGTTTGGAGTAACATTAATTGGACCATGTTTAGTTTTTAGATGTAGTTGTGTAAGTTATGTAAGATTAGATGAGGATATTATAGACTGTTGGAGAGTTTTCAATGATGTCATGGTGTTGTCATGGAGGTTTCCTAGTGAGTGGATGAATTCATTTGATAACCTAAGTGACAATGACAAATTGTGTAATGTGCTTGAAGTTGGCTTAGTTGATCTTCAATTTTGGCATGATTAGAGATGTTCAAGGATGAGTATGAAGTATTAAGATTATTAAATAGGTAACTAAGATGTTTTCAAATATTTGATTGCTTGTGTGCATAAGTGGATTTAGTATGGTTGATCATTGTTATCATCTAGACATTTTGGTTCTAGTGGTTAAAAATCTAAGTAGACAGTTTGATGAAATCACCATTACCACATGTGGATGAGTCAAGGGGAGTTGGTCATATGTTTATGATCAAATTATTCCTTAGTTATTATGAGTTAAATCGAAATTCATGTACCTAAGTGTGACAAAAGATATGCAACTAAAAAGTTGGGCTCTTAAGTGTAGACACTAGAAATTTGCACACCTATGCTTTCGAATGTCAACAATCCCATAGACCTACCTAGTACCCTCTTGGGACCAATTTACACAAATTTTTCCTAGACATGCCCATCCATAGTCAAATTCACAAGCTAACTTAACCTATATTTTAAGACCTCTTTCCTTTGCAACCTAACCATCAACAATTAGGGTGACCGTCAACGATTAACATGAGAAACCCTAACCATCGATGGTCAGGGTCTACCTCCTTAACAAATCACATGAAAACCACATGTGTTGATTTTTTAATTATATCTTGTCTAAATCTTGTTACGAGCCTTTACATGGACAATTTATATTTAGATGGGATAGCTACAACTTCACTTCTACCTCTTGCTTGTGCCTATAAGAGAGAGAGGCCTGGGAGGTCAAATCCATCTATAATAATTATCAAAAAATTAGAGATCTGGGAGTTTTATTTTGTATATCAATCAATGTCATCAACATTATCAAGTGTCATTAGCAATCTCATTGAGATCCAAGTAGTCATCACCTCTCAATCAAGTTCTAGAGTATCGTTAGTCTACTAGAATCAAGCTAGATTCCACCAACAAGCTAACTACTTCAACCACTCACCCAATTGACTTATAGTAAAATAAGTACTTATTTGTTAGTATTCACATACTTTATTTCCATTTTACAATCAGTCTAGCCATTGTCCATCTCTTAGAATCCATCTTTTGGATCCCATGATTTAGCAATTAACAACCCAAATATTCACACAGTAACCATCAATGGTTGACTCAACTACTGATGGTCTACACAACCATCGATGGTTATCCTAACCATTTATGGTCACCTTAACCATTGATGGTCACCCTAACCACCGATAGGCATTATGGTAGTGAAAACCAACAAGCTATTTTACCCACTTACCCTTAAACAAACCCAATTTTCTATGATTTTGGTCACTCAACTCTTTTATATTTTTTCAAGCATACCCTGACCCCTTAGCACTAGTATTAACTATTTTATCACTAATTTTATCAATTCTAATCTATTTTATCAAGAAAGCATTCTTGTGTTCAATTTCAGTACCTTTTGATTATTGATGCAAGTAATTTCTTTCTAGCTTTGTGAATTTAATTATTTAAAATGTGTGGATTGATAGCCCCTAAGTAATCCCTCACTTTTGATATCTATCTATCACTAGGAAATCCACCCAACTATCTATTTAACAAACAAGTTTACTTCAGTTTTTTCTTATCTATAGGTCTTCCTCCCAAGCCAAAGAGGAACCCTTCAAAATCTTTTGATTCAACATGCACACAAACAAATAGGTTTTTAAACCACACCCATATCGAGTTTCTTTTCTCTCTTCCATAGAAATTAAAGTGAAATTTTACATGAAACATTCTCGCACACCTAATGGGACCTAAACTCTTTCCTCAAATTTTTCTTTGCATTTGTATGTTCTTCTCTCTATATATGCTCATAAATGAAACTAAATTTCTTTTGGGATTAAAATCAACTTCATCCATTAATTGCTTTTAACATTAGTTCACTTTGAATTAAATCATAGTAATCTTATTGTAGCACTAATTTTGTTGCACACACTTGATCCGTAAACACCACTGAAAAGCTCAAAGTGAAGTTTTAAATGTACGGATTCTGAATTTCTCAAAATAAACAAATTCTCAAAAATACTCAAAAGAACTTGAAAATTGTTTGGAAAAGTATTCTCGGTTATCAAATTGGATTAGAATTGTCAAAAAGACTGATATCTTCCATTCACCAATAAAACCAAATTTTGTTTTAAAAATTAAATGTCGTAAATTGTCAATTTTTCAAATATTGCATGAGTTCTTGATTAATTAAAAATCAAAATACTTGAAAATAAAACATGCAATCATGAAAAATTACCACATGAAATTGATAATGGATTTCGGCATTGATCGCCTACATCTCCAGCTCCACCCAATAGTGAGGACTATTTTTATTAAATTTGTGCAACAAATGGCTTACAATTTATTTGTAAACATTGCACAACTTCCCTCAGGCTTGATTTCTGTCCAAGAATTCCACCTTCGCTAATAAATTCAAGCTCGGTCACATGAAATCATTCCTCAGTCTTTAACCCCTTCTAAATGTGCTTTCGTCCCTTCACTTCATCTATTGGTTTATACAAAAAAATAACATTCTCTTTCAATTAAAAATAATAACTGAAAGGCTTACCCTGTGTATAGAGATCATAAATTGGATTAATATCCACTTGCTAAATCCATCTCCAAGCTCTTATCTAGCTCTTGACCTCTTAAAAATAAAACACAGTCAAATTTCTGTGTCAATACAAGTAAAAATTACTCCCTTTTATAACATTTCAATCACCGTGGCTGAAGTGGTCAAGCCTATTCAATTTTGGGCAACAGGTCAAGGGTTCAAACCTCCTCCCTCCATTCTAGGCACCTAGGGATGAGAACAAGGGCAGCCTGCCTCCTTGGGCACACTTTGACTAGGTTTGAATTTTTCTTCCCTCCATTTTAGGTGCTCAGACTTTATGCTTTGTCCCACATGTAAGCGCTTGGTAAAAGGATAAGGTTTTAAATAGCTTGTCACCTCCTTGGAACATGTCAATGCCATTTTGCCACATGTCAAATGGATATTGGCCCACTTGGTTTTAAATAGTGCCATGTGTCAACCTCTGATAAGTCTAAATGTTGATATGTTTTTGAATCACGTGCCAAATGTCGCAAGTGATTTTTTTTGACAAATGTTCAAATGACCATATCTTGAGCATCTGGACTCCATTTTGTGAACACAAAAAGTGTCAGAAAGATCTCGATGAGATCTAAAGTGTGCCAGCACTGAAACTCTGACTTGAAACGTTTTTCAAAACCAAATTTCTGATCACACCTCTCCAATGGATGGCTTTTGGTCTCCAAAAGTCTAATAACCCCTGAAATCTTATAACTGGTCTACTACATCAATAAAAATAGAACCCAATCATAGCAAGAGGTATAAATAATTGCATTAAAATGATTCTCATTCAAACTACAAAAACGCCTAATCCAAAGGCATGAGTAAGTGAATCTGCAATTGCCAAAGTGATTACAACATATCAAAATTGCCTGCCCAAATGTCATAAAGCGGTGAATTACCAAAAATTGAAACAAATCCCAATGTAACTGCAAGACAAGTTTATAATGCCAACAACATATAATAAATCTTGTGGACATGTTGCTATACAATGCCCTAGTATGGGACTTATATGCTAATTAAATGCAAACAACCTAAAGTGTATGTTGCCTAACATCTAAACATGCCCAAAGGGTCTTCAACATGAATCTATACATCCATGTGACAAAGATACATTCAAAATAGTAGTCAAATAAGTGTTTTAAGGAATCAACTCAACCTACAACATGACTTTTTCTATTATCTCCAACTGATCAAATGAGTTCAAGTCCTCTAGACAACTCACACAACATAAATAGGAGATTCAAAAACATAGAGTTATCAAAAAGTGAGAATTGAAAAACTTCATATGGTAAACCTATCTTGAAGTGTTCCCACCAACTCTAATCTACATCTTATCAAAGCTTTTTCATTCCCTTAGGTGAATTCTTAACCATGCTTTGCAAAAAGAATGTAGTGATAATCCACTTAACCATTTCTTTCTTCCTAGTGAAATTGATTTCCTTAGCGGATTCCTTATCAATTGCATATTGTTGACTTAACCTCTTAAATGGATGTTCACTTGTAGGTTTTACCTTATCCTGGGTTGTATTGTCAACTACATTATGGATTGAATTAGCTTCATTAACCTTAATGAGAGGTTTGTAAATCATCTTAGTTCTAACATTACTTGAATGTGAAGATGCATGAAGCTTAAAACATCTATCAATCCTATGTCCACTCACTTTACAATGAGTACAAACATTCTTCTTAGGTGAGGGTCCCCTTTTGCTAATTCCCAATTTAACATGAAAATGGTCTTTCAAACATGCAATTTGCTTCAATAAATCATTTTGTTTCCAACAAGTCTTAGCACTATGGTTATTCATCCCATAAAAAGTGCATGGAAATGATTGCATTATCTTCTATCCATTATATCTAAACTTCTTAAAAGTATCAATTGGATCAAAAGATTTAGTGTAAGAATCAGGAGGTGGAATCTCAATACCTCTTTTACCTTCACACTTTTTAACTAGTGGCCTAGAACCTTCGCTATTGGAAGTTCATCTTCCTTTAGCCATGGAAGAAACCTCTCCATCATCCCCCTGCACACTAGTATAACCCAAACCTGCATGAAGAGGTCTATGCTCAACCTGAAGTGGGTTAGTATACCTTGGCTATCTCTACAAGGTCCTCCTCCATTATAACCCATTTTAAACAACAATTTAGATCCTATGCCCTTAGTGTATCTTTCAAAATCACCAAAAACAATATTACTAGAATTTGAATCTGAAATGGTAGAAGAAGATGAATATTCCTATGGTGAAAAACTTACACTACACTCAGTCATAGTCTTTGCATCTAAATTTGAAGGCTTTACCTTTTCACACTCACCACATTGCAATCTAATCAAGAGCTCATACTTGGATTCAAGCTCCAATTTTAAACTTGCAATTCGCTCTTCAAGGGAATAGAGCTTGCATCTCAGGAATGCATTCTCATCTTGAATCTGGCTATTGATGCTTTCAAGATCTTCCATCTTGTCTTTATGTGACAACTTGCCCATGGTTTCTTGCAAACACACTGATTTCACAACTGCACACTGCAATCTAATCAAGTGATATGGATAACCAATAAACTGAAAGCAACTGTCAAAACTCAATCAGAAGCTAACCCAACATTCTAATTGCTCTGATACCAACTTGATCCCTTCACTTCATCTATTGGTTTATACAAAAAAATAACATTCTCTTTCAATTAAAAATAATAACTGAAAGGCTTACCCTATATATAGAGATTGGAAATTAGATTAATATCCGCTTGTTAAAGCCATCTCCAAGATCTTATCTAGCTCTCAGCCTCTTAAAAATAAAACACAGTTAGATTTTTGTGTCAATACAAGTAAAAATTACTCCCTTTTATAACATTTCAATCACTGTGGCTGAAGTGGTCAAGGCTATTCAATTTTGGGTGGCAGGTCAGGGGTTCAAACCACCTCCCTGCATTCTAAGCACCTAGGGATGAGGACAAGGGCAGCTTGCCTCCTTGGGCATGCTTTGACCATGTTTGAATTTTTCTTCCCTCCAATTTAGGCACTTAGACTTTATGCTTTGTCCCACATGCAAGCACTTGGTAAAAGGATAAGGTTTTAAATAGCTTGTTGCCTCCTTGGAACATGTCAATGCCATTTTTCCAGGTGTCAAATGGCTATTGGCCCACTTGGATTTTCAATAGTGCCACATGTCAACCTCTAATAGGTCCAAATGTCGATACATTTTTTAATCACGTGCTAAATGTCACAAGTGATTTTTTTGACAAATCTTCAAATGACCATATCTTGAGCATCTAAACTCCATTTTGTGAACAGTGAAAAGTGTCGAAAGCTCTCGATGAGATCTACAGTGTGTCACCACTGAAACTCTAACTTGAAACCTTTTTTAGAACCAAATTTTTGATCAACACTAGCCAAACCACTTTCATCAATCAAACATCAAAATAATTTGTGACCTGGGATTTTATCACCTAGTGGTCACCTTACCCTTAATACCTCCCCTCACCATGCCCCAATTCTAACTCCACCTTAGGATCCTCCTCATGGCATGCCATCCTTCCTTATGAGGGGTATCCCTATTATCATGGTCACCACCCAACCTTCCTTATGAGGGGTATTCCCATTCATTTTCATCTTCTAACCCCTTTGATGACATAGCTAGAAACCAACCTATCCAACCAACTATTACCCTTACACCTTCTACCCCTACTAATTAATCCTCTACATGAGGAACAACCCCACCATTAACCCATCACACTCCACTTATTACTAGATTACCTACCACCAACACTACCAACCTTCCCTCTGTCAACCCCAACCCATTAGTTAATACCCCTTTACCAAGCTTACGGGTATTTATCCCTTTTACTTCACCACCTATTATCATGAAGGTCACTACCTCTTATTTTGTAACCAACCCAACTACCATTCATGCCCAATCCATAAGAATCCCTCAATAGGTACCCATTATGCCCAATCTAGGATACATCCCCAACCCACATAGTTATGTACCCACTATTCTACCATCATCATCTACCTATCCTTACGTACCACCTACCCAAACTTTAGCATCCACATTCCAAAATGTGATAACCTCTTAACCATCAAACAATTACCAATATGTTACCCAATCTCAACCATAGTATCCACCTTACAACCCTTTTCATCCAACACCAACCTAATGAAGATGCTCATGGATAAGATGAAAAACCTTGAGTCATCCATTTTAGGGGATCATAATATCCTATCCTATGATCATTTTTTTAATGAACCTATTCATCCCTTTGTCCCTATCAGACATTACCCTCCTCAATGGGAGCTTCTAAAATTTACCAATTTTTTGAGCAAGGAGGACCCCCAACAATACCTTAGGGATTTTAGGCATGCATGTTACATGATTTCCTATGATGATTCCCTTCTCCTCTGAACATTCCCCATGTCTTTATCTGGCTTGGCACTTGACTGGTATAGTGCCCTTACCAAAAATTCAATCTTTTCTTTCACCCAACTAGCTTAGGTATTCTTAGATCACTTTTCCATTTTAATTTCCAATAAGGTCTCTATCACCAATCTCTATTCTATCAAACAATTTGATGATGAGTCCATTGCTTATTTCATCATCCATTTGAGAAGTTTGATTAATCAGATTTCATTTTCTTTGCCTTAACTTGAACTTATAGAGATTTTTGCTCGAGCTTATGTCAAACATATATCTTCTACACTATGTGTCCAAAGCTTCAAAACTTTTTATGAATCTTTTACCATGGTGCGTAAGCTATAAAAATGGGTCATAGACAAGGGAAAATTGAAGTTACAAAATAAAAACTCTACCTTCAAGACCAATGAAACCTCTTCCTCCAAACTAGGTAACCAAGCCAACACCAAAACCAAGAACAAGAACAAGGGAACTACAAATGTAATTGTCCTTAAAACTGCCTTTCCACCCAATGTCAATCAAAAAAATTCTCCCATTACCTTCAAATAAAACACAAATAAACCAAACTGAAGAAACAAAAAATAATTCACTCCACTTGGAGAATCTTATGCCTCAATTCTAGAGAAACTACTAAAAGATAACCTCATACAGCTTCCCCCCATCAAACCTCCTTAGTAGTTTGATTCTTCTCATCTAGCACCTACTTGGTACAATGAGAATGACCTTTGTGATTTTCATCAAGTAATTGCTCATGACGTCAATTTATATAATACTTTCAATAATGTTGTTCAGAGCCTTATCAATAAGGTAGAACTCATGTTGGATAATTCCAATGCCCCTCAAAATCAAGCTCTTGATATCTTCAACAAGCCTTTTCCTAACCATGCCCCTACCAAAATCAAGGACAGACAAGTTGAATGTTCTCATGATTCCCACATGGTCAATATAGTCCTTAATACACTTATCAATGGGGAACCTACCATCCAACTTACCTACTTCTCCCCCACTTCACCCACCTAAGTGGTGGAGTCACTTTCCCTTCTTTTGGAGGCCCAAACTAAGGAGGTTCCTTTTTCCTTGTCTTCACTCATAAAGGCTTTGGAATCATCAAACACCCCTTTGAATAACCTATCCCAAAAAACAAACATTCCTAATCCAACATCTCCCCTAACCGTAGGACACACCATAACTATGGACATCATGCCAAGGGGAGTAACTTTTTGGCAAACACCCCTCACAAAGTAGCCACCCAGTCAAAAATTACATCCCTTACTTAAGGAAGAAGATGAGGTTACCAATCCTCCTCAATACATAGGTGTATCTTTGACACCCACTACCCAAGAGGCAAGACTAGTATACAAACATTTTTCCAAACTCATTCAAAAGTTAGGTATGGTCATAAAACTAGACATGGATCAAACCACTTTTGGTTAACATTTAGCGCTTCCTCACATCAACAAACCTAAACCATCTAGCATGCTTTTAACCAAAAAATCCATCATTTTTCCACCACCTATTAAACTAATCAAAACTTTTACCAACCCCTCACCTTCTTTGTCAACTAAAATAGTTGCCTCTCTAATGACCACACCACCAACAAAACCTTCCAAAACTCTTGGTGCCTTCCCTACATGAAGCTTGGTTCACCCATCCTTGAAATTGAAATTAACCTCATCCAAGCCTATACCCAAACCAACCAAGTGGTTGAAATCATTGAATATCCACATGGCTATGATTATACATCCCTCTACCTTGCCTTTTATCTTAGGGCCTCATCCCTCCACTTTACCTAAAAATCAATCTCTTTTAAATATATGTCTTCCATCACTATTGGTTACACCAACCCACTTACTATTTGATGTGTTGATCCATCTCAAATTAATAATATCCATAGTATCATAACTCAGACACCCTAACCACTAGCATACCCAAAACATCACCATTAAACTGAAAAACCACCTTACCTAAACCCTCTCTCACCAAACCCATTACTAACAACATGCCCATCTTACCAATCTAAACCATGACCTTTAGACATTTCCCACCTATAGATATATCCTATACAACCATTTTCCAAAGGTTATTGTCATCTTCTTACCTTACTTTACTCCCTATCAGGCCCTTTGATCCTCTTAGTTAAAAACTAGCCTAGTATAATGACCGTCAAATCTGTTCCTATCACAAGACACTCAGGCATGACAGAGAATTCCAAAGCTCTCCAATCCATTATGCATCAGCTATATGATGAGGATGATCTTTTACTAGATGAACTTCCCATAAATCCTCTACCAATGCACCCAAAAATAATTTTCCAATGCATCCCTAATCCTCCACTCTCACCTCAGAATGACATAAAATATACCCAAACTCCTATCACACCTTTCCTCTTTATCCATAGCATTTATGTTGTCATATAATCACAACAAAAGGATAAATGGAATACCAAAGTTTCCATCTCTTGGACTTACCCACCTTATCATCCTAAACCACACCATATCCCAATCTCTTCATCTTCATCTAAGCCCAAAGTTACCATATTAGGCACCTCTAAGGCTAACCCTTCTGAATCCATTAAGAGGGTCATTCTTAAGTAAATCCAGTAGACTCTAGATAAAATGAGCATCTATGATCTCATTTCCACTTAACTTCATCATCATCAAGCCATGATAGAAGCTATATAAGCTATTAAAGTCAGACTAGGTGACTCCTCACCTATAGAGGCCTTTGTAGGTGCTCTCCAACTCTCGACCCTTGTTACTTTCAAGGACTCAGATATACCCTCTATCCACCCTAAAGATCGATATCCTCCTCTCTTTATTACTACCCACATGAACCAAACCCACATCAAATGGGTTATGATTGATGGGGGAGCTAGCTTCAACATCATCTCTACCCATGCCTATGACCAACTCAAATTATTAGATAATGTCATGTCCCAAACTTTAGTTGTCTTTAGATCCTTTAATGATACCATGACCATTACTTTGGGAATGGTTGACCTCCAAATATGGCTCAGACCATGCATGTTCCTCGAACTCTTCAATGTGGTCAAAGGTGAATTCCAGTATAATGTTCTTCTAGGGAGACCTTAGATCCATGATATGGGTTGGGTACCTTCTACCCTTCACCATTATGTCAAATTTGAGCATGAGGGATAGGTTACTACCATACAAGTTGACCCAATCCCTTTTATAGCATATAATATGACCTATAGACCCAAAGACATCCTCTTACCTCCAAAAAAAGCACCCTACACATCCATTGCCAAGCCCTCAATTATGAAAAATGAATCCATTATTTCTCCTTCCATAGACTTATCTACTAATTCATCTATTCCCATAGATTAGATACCTACCACTAATCCCTTGGAATTTACCTTCCAATGCCTTACCCTTGGAGAATATCATCTCCTTACCCTCAATGTTTTCCCTACTCCCCAAGAGTATGAGAAACTCAACCACCAACCAAGTTATGACCCCAACAATGGAGCTATTACTCCCCTAAGGCCTCTAAGCTACTAAACCACCACCCCCTCTTCACCACAACCATTTTCCTCTACATTCTCTTACTTGGACAACTCAGACTTCACCAAAGTATACCTCCATAGGTGTGCCTAGAAAGGGTTTGGCTTAGGATGATACAAATATGGCCCACATACATTGATCTTGATTGATACTCAAAAGCCTCATGAAAATCATGGCCTTGCCTTCATTCTACACAATAAAAATAAATCCAAATAACCTACCACTATTATAGAAGAGACCCCTTCCTCACCAGCACCCCGTCCACTTGAGTGTGAGGATGAGGACATCATCCCAACTAATTTTTTTTCAACATTAATAACCTTAATCTCTTGACTTATCAAAATTAAGGGGTTCTAGTATCCATCCTTTTATCCATCCCAAATTGGTGGGAGAAGACTCTCCTACCATTAACACTATCCAATGCCAGGATGATGACTCTATTCTCACCTACCTTGGTGCACCTGATTCTTCCATCCATAAATCCTTACCTCCTAAATCCTCAACCATGCTAAATGAATCCACTATGGATATTGACATAAGAACTTTGGAAAACCCTCATATTTTAAAACTAGGCCAATATCTAACTTCTAAATAACTTTAGGACTTCTCTACCTTCCTCCAAGACTGTAACATCGTATTCACTTGGTCATATGCCGATATGCCTAGTATTGAACTGACCATTTCCACCCATAACATTATAACTAATTATGATTCCAATCCTATCAGATAGAAACTTTGATGAATACATCCTCTTATAACCCTTCTTATCAAAGAAGAGCTTCATTGCCTCCTCTCTATCAACTTCATTCAACCCACTGACTATCCCTAGGGGGTTTTGAACATTGTGTCTATCACTAAAGCCATAAGGGGACTATGTATCTATGTGGAATTATATGACCTTAACCTCACCTACCCAAAGGATGACTTCCCTTACCTAGTATTAACTAATTTGTTGATCCTATATCAAGCCATGAGATGTTATCTCTCATGGATAGATTCTCAGGTTATAATCAAATTTTTATTTCCCTTAAATATCAACACAAAAATGCCTTTATCACGCCATGGGGGACTTTTTATTATAAGTTCATGCCCTTTGATCTTAATAATACTGGTGAAACTTACCAACATGTTATGACCTACATCTTCCATGATCTTATCCACATAATCATTGAGGACTACATGGATGACCTCCTCAAAAATTCCAAACTTCACAAGGACCACTTAGCCATTCTCAAGATTATCATTGAGAGACTTATCCATTACCATGTCCACCTCAATCCCAAGAAATGTATTTTTGGGGTTTTATTAGGCAAACTCCTTGGCTTCATCATTTCCCTTCAAGGAATCGAGGCTGATCTAGCCAAGATCAAATCCATCCTTGAGATGTTACCTCTGACCAATCTTAAGTAACATTACAGTTTTTAGGGGAAGCTCCAATCCAATTGTCACTTCATTTCTCAACTCTCAGATCAATGTCAACCCTCCATCAACTCCTAAAAAATACATATCTTTCAAGTGGAATGTTGATTATCAAAATGTCTTTGATGCACTCAAAGAGTACCTTCTATCTCCACCTATCCTCACACTTCCTAAAGATAACCAACCTTTCTACCTTTATATCTCTACCACTAACCATTCTTTATGGGCAATGATTTCCTATCAAGATAAACAACACAAAGAGCAAGTTTTATATTACATAAGCCATACCCTTTTAGACTATAGAACATGATATACTCACATTAAGAAACTTTCCTTGACCCTAGTCTTCATGGCCACTAAACTTTGCCACTACCTTCTTAACCACAAAACTTTTGTCATAACCAATACTAACCCACTCAAGTACATGCACTCCAATCCATACCAAAACTAGCATATGACAAAGTGGCTCATGATTTTAGTTGAGTTTGACCTTGAGTTCCTACAATAAAAGTCAATTAAGGGACAAGTCATTGCTGACTAGTTGGCCGACACACCCCTACCAAATAATCAACCTCCTCCTCTCAAATTTCCAAACAAGTCTATCACAAACCTATCCTAAGTAGACTTCACCAATCACATAACCATGTTCTTCAATGGTTCTAAATGTCAGTATGGTGGGGGAGTCGATATCATCCTTATCCCCCTCATTGGTGAACCACTTCCTTTATCTTTTAAACTTGACTTTGAATGTACCAACAACATAGCTGAATATGAAGCCCTGGCAATAGGTCTCCAAATTGTACTAACCTTAGGAGTTATAATAATCAACATTTTTGGTGACTCCTAACTTGTAGTCAATCAAGTCAATGGCATATACTAGTGTAAGAATGATATTTTACAACTATATAGATAGTTATTCATAGAAATTTTAACATCATTTAAACACTACCATATTCAAACCAGCCCATGATCTACCAAAAAGTTTGTCAACACCATGAATTCTCTTACTTCTAAGATCCCATCTGTACCATCAGACTCTAAGCTATCAGTCATTATCCATCACCTCATCAAACCTTCCTACATCAAGTCAAACACTCTAACTATTTTTAATGTGGAGGAGATCCTACCTGACCTTTGGTATCAGCAAAATTTCAACTACCACAACCTTGGCATAGTTACTTATAGCCTCTTTAGTAATGCCCATCAATTATTTATTCAAAGCACCTCCCATTACACCATTATGGGAGGGATCCTCTATAAACATAGTTTTGATGGCCTCCTATTTTATTTCCTCTGTGGTCTAGAATCCTTTCACGCTGTCAAGGAGATGCATGATGGTATTTTTGGGGGTCACTTTAGGAGACTCATTGTGGCTGAATTCATCCTTTACATAGGCTTTTACTATCCTACCCTTAACCAATACTATTATGATTATGTGAAAAAGTGTGTCAAGTGTCAACAACACACTAATTTACATCATGCACCTAGTCATGGCCTTCAATTTTCCATTAATTTTTGGCCTTTTTCATAATGGTATCTAGACCTTATCTATGAAATTAACCCCCACTCTTCACAATGACATCACTCTATCATCACCGTGATTGAATATTTCACCAAATGGGTGGAGGCTATTCTTCTTGTCTTGATAAAAGCTAAAAAGATTATTGAATTTATCACCCATCATATCATATGTCACTTTGGTGTTCCCCATAAGATCATCACTGATAATGATAAATCCTTCAAAAACAAAAAAAATCAAGGTCTTTATGATGTATTTAGAATTAAACTAAGCTTTTCATCACTTTATTTCCCACAAAAAAATGGAGGAACATAGGCCTCTAAAAAAACCCTTAACAACATGCTTACCAAAATGGTCAATGACTCAGGTCAAGATTGGCACTTGCACATCCCTTTCACCTTATGGGAATATCACACTAGCACCTGAACCCCTACATGTGCTACACCTTTTTCTCTCATGTTTAGAGCTGAGGTTGTATTGCCTCTCGAGGTCCAAATACCTTCTCTTTATATATCTTTACATAATCTCATTTCAAAAGATGATTATCATCAAGAACATTTATCCCAACTTGAGCTACTTGATGAGCATAATTTGGCCTCTCTTTCCCATCTTCATTTATATCAAGAATAAATCAAGCATGCTTAAAAAAACACCTGAAAGTGTGAGAATTCAATATTAGAGATCTCATCCTCAAGGAAAATTAACATGTCACTAATATGAATAAAAGAAAAAGAGGTAATTTTTTTTCAATTAGCTTGCACCTTACATCATAACTCATAATTATGGATCAAGAGCTTATCATTTTTCCTCTCTTGAAGGCCAACTATAACTTGAGCCTTTCAATTTTTTACATCTACATCCTTTCTATTATTAAAGAAGGATCACAATAACCATTGGTCTAACTTAATCTCATCCTCTATAACCACATTAATTTCCCTCTTTTTAGGGGCAACCAACTATAGATGAATCATGTGATTATCCATCACAGTCATATCCTAATCTTGAACTATGGTTATCATATCTTTACCTATGCAATAATTCTCATGGTACTTCCCATCTGCTAAAGATTGGTTCCCATAGTCATTGTCACCTACACCTATTTTCACCTACTGGACCTTCTTATACCTCTAACTTTTCCTTCATAAAGGTAACCCCTTGAGCATGTATAATAAAGTATATGTCAAGTAAAATAAAAATAAATAAAAATAAATATCAAAGTCACAACCAAATCATGGGTCATTCTTAGCATTCATAGACTACTCCCTTGAAGGACAACTATTGAAAAGTTATCTAAACTTACAAAATGTAAGGTGGAATGCTCCCTTAAAGGGTAGTTATCAAAAGCATTTAAACTAAGTACATAAACTTAGACCACTCCCTTAAAGGATGGATAAGTAATACACTTGTAAAAATCTATCAATTTCTTGGAAGCTTCCTATAATAATCAGCTTCCCCAACCCCAAGCAAAATCAAAATCAATGAGAAATGTCATAATCGGCTCTCATAAAATCAATAATCTAAAAAATCTACAATTTTCTCTCCTCAATAGACTTCTTTCATCAATCAATCTACACTTTATATATGAGCATAGACTTGCTTAAACTATCCTCTTGGAAGCCTCCAGAAGAGGCATGCTAGTCTCACAAAAGGCTCCAATCTCAATGAGAAACATCATAATCGGCTCTCATAAAAGCAATAATCTTGAAAATCTACAATTGGCTCTCCTCAGTAGACTTCTTGCATCGATCAATCTACACTTTATATATGAGCATAGACTTACTTATACTATCCTCTTGGAAGCCTCTAGAAGAGGCATGCTAGTCTCACAAAAGGCTCCAGTCTCACCCATCCTCCCTCCATATATCATATGCACAAGACTATGAACTTACTTGATTTAATGTGATCAAGATACCTAATTATCAACCTAAGCATGCTAATGCAAAGCATTTAAAATGCTTATTTTCATTAAGCTAATCCTACTTTGGGTTTTATTTTTATCCTTATCAATGAGGAGGCATTATGTTTCTTTTCTTATCTTTTATTAGTTCATGTAGACGTACCTCTTGTGATTCCTCTCACCATCCTAAACATTTAGTTTTTTATCTACTTACTTTATGTATTATCATCACATCTTCAACCATATCCACATTTTATCTCCATGATCATAAGCAACAAATATCAAATCAAAATCATAACATTATGAGCTATATCCATGAACCACATCATCTACCTATCTATGATCAAAAAACCATGAAAGCACATCATATCACATCATGACATAAACATAATCCTACCGATCTACCATCAAAACATCATGTCAACATATATTATATCCGAATTCATTCTCATGAGCATAAACAAAATCAATAATCAAAACATCATGAACAAAAGCATATGTCATCTACCAATCTATCCATAACATTACCACAATATATCTCATGCAAACCACATCATCATAGCCATAACCAAATCTATTAATGATTACATCATAATATACCATATATCCATACATAACATAGACTATCATATCCATGAATAAAATAAGATCATCATAACTATCTTTCAAAAATCACATGCCTAAGCTATTGAGTCAACATCTCATAATGCATATGTAGGAAACCATAGACCATCAACCAAAATCATAAACATAAATGTCCATAATAAGATGTAAACCATAAACATACATCATCTATAAACACTATACATCATGTCATCATAAATAATACATGTAACAATGTATATCCTTTCTCTCAAAATATTTACATCTTACTGCATCAACACACAAGTAGGTATCAAAACAGTGTACACCTATCACTACCAATATATATCAAAACATGTCTAAAACATGATCATGGGGCACCACTACCATTATCCCCACCTACACCTATACCTACACCTGAACTCCCATCTAGTGGTGGAACCCCTGGTGTCCTTGCATGGCCCACTATAGAAGCCCATTATCTTGTAGTAGCTATAGAGGGAACCCCTACCAAGTTGGCTTGGTAATCACCATATATCATCTCAAGAATAAGTTGTGCTAATAATATGGCATCATAATACCTAAGTTTCTCCATAGTGGCTAGATAACATGCCCATTGCACTATGTATGGTGGTCCTCCCACTGCTACCATGGTTATCCCTACCCTCTACCTCAATGAGTCTCTCTCTTATGTCACCAACCCAAGAGATACTCACTTGATCTGACTCACTATTTAGGGTCACCACCTATACCTACAATGTCATAACCTATCCCTACAATGTAGCCACCTATCCTTTTAATGTGTGTACCTATGCTTGGGTTATAGCTAAATCCCCCTACCTATTCATCATGACTAGATAGATCTATAGCCATCAGCCTTACACCTTCATCATCTCAACCAACATCTATAGCTATATAAGGATTCAGAGAATCTATTGGCAGTGCCCCCACCTACTCCCACAATTTTACATGGTGGGTATTAGGAACTCCCTATTAGGGCTCTAATAGATGATGCTAAGTATATAAATGGATATATGGATTTGTATCAACCCATATATATATATATATATATATATATATATATATATATATATATATATATATATATATATATATATATATATATATATATATGGGTTGATACAAATCCATATATCCATTTATATACTTAGCATCATCTATTAGAGCCCTAATAGGGAGTTCCTAATACCCACCATGTAAAATTGTGGGAGTAGGTGGGGGCACTGCCAATAGATTCTCTGAATCCTCCCTTCTATACATGGGAACTTGGCCTAGGATACCTTAAATAAAAATAAATATCCAACAAACCCTATCAAATGAGAGAAACTCTACCTCCTCCTCTTGCCTACCGATGATCCATCTGTAGCTTTAAAGGGTGAGGGTCTATCTCCTATACTCTGGCCATATTAGAAACTGAATATATGACCTCTAAGTGATATCTCTAACCACTATTGTACCCTTAAACCACTCAACATTATGGGCACCACCTCTTATACATGATATATCCATATCATCCCTCCATCATATGAAGCCAATAGGGAACTCTATCTAAGTATAGTTGGCCCATGGTAATCCTACTGGTCTCAACACTAAAATATGCTCATAGGCCTAATAATGTAGAACTAAGCTAACACTGATGTTGTATCTCCTATGGTGCATAAACCCCCATATCTCCCTATAAATTTGCACAAGCAAAATAAGGACCCAACCATATACCATCTAGATTCACAACAACTATACCAAAACCCCTAGTAATAAATAAGGAAACCTCTCATTACTTAAATTTGGAAGCCCAAAACATGTCACTGTGATCATGAGCATGGTCATGAGCCTCCTCTCAACTAGATTCCTCTGATACAATGCCAAATACTAGAATCCCCTAGCATGCCATCAAACCTGATCACTCTCATCCTCATACATGTACTTTAAAAAATCCTCTCACTCCTCATGCTTGATATGATAAATCACCTCACCACGTAGTGGGAGCTAGATAATACTATGAATGTCTTCAAGGATAATAGTCATCTCCCCAGTTAGGATTAAGAAAGTGTTCATAACAATAACCCATCTCTTAATGAGTGCTACAACCATAGATTCATCTTAGGGCATATGTTGTTACTGCCTTATAGCTCCCAGCCCTACCTCCTCCATATAGGCCTAATCTTCTAGAGTCATCCCTATGTGTATCTCAGGAAAGATGCATGACATGCAGTCACACATTTGAATTTGCTCCCATGCCTACATCATACTAAACACTTAGCTTATTCAATGTTATTCTTATCTACCCTAGTTTTTAACCCACCAAGTATACCATCTAAATCCCTACAAGATCTGACTACCTAGAAAAACCCAACCCATTTCTACCTCACCCATTTTTAACAATTATTAAAAACCTTTTCTTTAATGGGTGACCACCAACATTCATGGTGACTACCAATGGTTAGGCACCCACTTTTTATATGGGTGTCAACCATCGATGGTCAAGCATGACCATCGACAGTCACTATGGGTGTTCTATGGCCAAAATGCCCAAACCCTACCACACCAAATTCTATTTTTAAAAAGCATGTAATATAACCCAATTTACTACCCATAACACTCACACACCTCAATTTCCCTACCTCACCCCAACTATTGCTATTTGTTCATGAAACTTCGCCCATTAAACCCCCAAAACCCTACCTAGGGCATTTTAGCCCAAATAAAGCATTCCTAACATAACCCTGGCCCCCTAACCAAATTTGATTACATAATATTACACCTATCTAAAAAATTCAAGACACCACCTAACTCATTTATTTATCTTTATTGAGATTAAAGCCTCTTAATAACTACCCAAATGTGCCCATGTGTTATTTGCATCTTAGGCCTATAAAGATTGAACCCACATACCTCTAGCTAATGATTAGTCACCAACTCAACACACAATCTCTCCACAAGTTCTCTAATCACAAGAGCAAACTCAACCAAGTCAAAAAGTTACAAATGTTAAAAAGTAACTTTTTTTTCACTTTTTACTCTATAGATTTTTAGGGTTTGCCCTAACTGTTGACAATCACCTTTTAGGAGCCTTGACCATCGATGGTCAGGATACCCCACATTTACACTTGTACCTAGAGTATTCCTTCTTAGCAAAACTAAACTAGGATTTAACCAATTTTTTAGATTACCTTCTCTAACTAACCCTACCACCTTGTCACTTCACTATTGGTCTATTTTGACCCATCTAGTGTGTAATTTTAGACAATTTTTTGCCTAGTCTTTTGACCGTAGTGACACCAATTCCATGTTGACCCTTTTGATCTTGAACCACCTCATGCATGTGGACTTGCTTGTGTATTTTTGATAGCACTTCCTACCTTGGATACCTATGACACTTGAATTTTTTTTTTCATTGGGAGCACTTCCTACCTTGGATACCAACCAAAAACATAAAAATTGCTTAGGAGGCTTGCATTTAAAAGTGTTCCCAACCACCACACCTACAGGCAATCATGTAGTTCACTTATTACTTGTCTTTTTTGGAACTGACCCTTATTTTTACCAACATTGGTAGCCTATTCTATGCATGATCTTGGCTATCACATATTTTTATCAAACTTTGTATGAAATTTTGCATCTTGAGTGCCCAACCTATCATTCACTCATTTCCATTACTAACTACCATTTATCAAACCCTGACCTAATTTTTATTTTCACCTCATCAACTCCTGATTTGAGGGGGCACACCTCCTCCTAATCTCAAGGTAACTAGACTTTTGACCCATACTCTATATTTGTTTCATAGCTCATTCACACAAGTAGCACAATAAAAAGGGGAAAATGTAGACACTATAAACCTACACACCTATGTTTTTGAATGTTAGCAACCCCTCAAACCTACCTAGGACCCTCTTACAACCAAATTACACTAATTTGGCCTAATCAATCCCACCCATAGTCATATTCACAAGCTAACTCAACCTGGCCTTCAGGACCTCTTTCCTTTGAAACCTAACTATCTATGGTTAAGATGACCATCAATAGTCACCATGTGAAACCCTAACTATTAATGGTCAGGGTCTACCTCCTTAAAAAAGCACATATAAAACACTTATGTTGCTTTTCTAAATATATCTTATCTAAATATTATTGCAAGCCTTTACATGGATAATTTATAATTAGATGGCCTAGTTACACCTTCAGTTCCACCTCTTACTTGTGTCTATAAGAGAGAGAGGCCTAGGAGGTCAAATCCATCTAAAATAATTATCAAGAGCTAAAGGATCTAATATTTTTATTTTGTATGTCAATCAATGTCATCAATGTTATCAAACATCATCAATAATCTCATTGAGAGCCAACTAGTTATCACCTCTCAACCAAGTTCTTGAGTACTATTACTCTATCAAAATCAATCCAGATTCCACCAATAGGCTAACTACCTCAACCACTCACCCAATCAACTTCTAGTAAGACAAGTACTTTTTTATCAATATTTACATACTTTATTTCCATTTCACAATCAGTCCAACCCTTGCCCATCGCTTAGAATCCATCTTTTGGATCTCATGATTTAGTAATTAACAACCTAGATCTTCACATAGTAACCATTAAAAGTTAACTTGATTGTTGATGGTCAGAAAAACCATCAACATTTATCTTGACTACCAATGGTCACCTTAACTACCAATAGTCACCCTAACCATTGATGGTCATTGTGGCAGTGAAAACCAATAAGCTATTTTTACCCACTTACCCTTAACTAAACTTGATTTTTAGTGTTTTTGATCACTCACAGACCTCTTTCAGATTTTTTAAAACATAACCCAACCCCTTATCCCTAGTATTAATTATTTTATCACTAATTTTATCACTTATAGTCTATTTTCTCAAGCAAGCATTCTTGTGTTCAATTATAGTATCTTTTGATTATTGATACAAGTACCTTCTTTCTAGTTTTGTGAACTTAATTGTTTAAAATATGTGGATTGATATCCCCTAAGGAAGCCCTCACTTATGGTATCTATCTATCACTAGGAAATCTACCCAATTATTTATCTAATAAATCATTTTGCTTTAGTGATCTCTTATCAGTAGGTCTTCCTCCTAAGCTAAAGAGGAGCTCTTCACAATCTTCGAATTCAACACATGCACAAACAAACAAGTTTTTCAACCACATCCATATCAAGTTAATTTTATCTCTTCCCTATAACTTAAAGTGAAAATTTACTTTAAACATTAGGCAATTTGGCATTATTTTCCCATACTTATCCAAATTTGCACAAGAAAGAACTGAGTAAGCAATTTAGTGATGGCATATCTTGCACGTGTAGATGTTTTAGGAGAAGTTAATCATATTGGTTTATTTAGTTTGATACCTATTTTATTTATGATAAATTATATATCATTCATCAAATCACATCAAAATTTATTCCTATTCAAAATTGGCCTCTTAGACAAGTTTTTGACACAGTTGGCTCTATGGCAGAAAAATCTGAGTGAGCATTTTAATGGTTTTATATCTCACACATGTGAGTGTTTTAGGAGTATTTTTTTATATTTTTGGATTAAAATATTTTAAGATATCATATTTTCCAAATTTTATAACATGTAAATGATTTATTTAAAATGTATTAAGGTTTAAATTTGGCTACTCAAATAGATTGTAATGGTTCCCATACTTAGTCATTTTTGCATGATGTTAAAGATCAGGACCAAATAGAAATATAATATCTCATGGATGATTTTAAATTGAATATATATGGTTTTAAGTAACTCAAATAGGTCAAATTTTTAATTGGTTAATGAAGATAAATATCAAGCTCCTTACAAAAGGATCAATGGAGCTTGCTTGTTCCAAGGACTTAGGAAACAACGAGATGATGATAAGTGCTCGATGGTTAATATTATGAGTGCTCAAAATTCACATGAGGATTAAAAGTTTCATGATCATGTGGGTTATTATAAATATATAATGGTGATATATATAAGTTGAATACCTAACTTACCCATAGAGATTGGTGTTGCATGATGAGTCAATATTGCAAGATTGCACAAGATGAGGCCAACATGTTCAAAGTTTAACATTTGGCATTGATGCACTATGTGATAAAGGTATATATTAATAAAATAATATATATTTTTCATGTTTAATATTATTATAAATGACTCAATGTGTGATCATAGCGTTCAAGGTTTAACTGTGATCGTTTGCATTTGAATATTTGAATTTATAAAGGAAAAAAATAATGCTTTGTATTTCAGTTATATCTTTTGATCTATATAGAATTTAACCATGGTATAAAAAGTGAAGATATAGAGGAATACAAGGTGAATATTTTAATGTTTATTTTAAGGTATGAATGTATGTACATATAAATATATTTATCTCTAAAGTTGATTGTGTGTTTGACTATGTTTTGCAAGTAACTCGAGAAGGGTAATTGAGCTTGTTTTGATATTGTTTCGATATCTCCTGATGAATTAGATATTTTGGAGTGTTTTAGAATCCAAAGGATTATATTTATGCATTATTAAGGATTTTTCAATCATATTTAGTATGAAAAAATGCTTATAAGTTGATTATGTATTCAATCATGGTGACTTTATGCACAAAATGTTGTTTGAGCAAATTGTGCTTTAGTAGAAGAGTGTTTTGGAAACTATGATCATTTAAGGATGTAAAATGGGTAATTTTTAATGGTTAAATACTTTTTTAAGTGGTCCTTTGTACTTATTTTTATCTGAGAAGTGTCAAAAAGTGGAATGGGCCTCCATAGGACCTAAAAATGACTTAGGCCTATTTTAAAGTGTGTTGTGCTTAAGTGTGACCCATGTAATGTTCCTTAAGGGTGAAGGAATGTATTTTGAAACCAAATGTGATGGTTTTTAGGATTTTTTAAGACTTGTGAGAGAGACTTGTGCAAGGTGGATGTGAGAGTTGTGGAGTGAAGGAAAGGTAGAGTGCCCAATTGGATGAGTTGATAAGCAGAGTAGATTGATGACTATGGGTATGATGTATAGGTCATATTTTTTATGTGATAAAATTTATATTGTAGTTTTTATATATGTGAAAAGTTCTTAGTTTGTATATGAGGATAGTTTGAGTGAATAAGGAGACAAATTATAGCATACTAATTTGAGAGGCTTATATGAGATAGAGAAGAAATTTGTGTAGGGATTAGATAAATATAAATATATCATTAGGTGTTGAAGAAATCAATTATAAGGTGGAGGTGTTCACTTCAATGAGGGTCTAAAGGAATTTATCTTCCTTAGGGGTAGTTTCTCTTTGTGAAACAAGGGTTTCATTAAATACCTTTGGTTAGGAGGATATGATAAAGGTTTATTGGTCTAAAGGAGGTGATCAGTCTCTTGTTTGTAATTTATTATAGGATAGTAATCCACATGTTGTATACTTGAGAGTGGATTTTATTCCCCATGAGGGTTTCCCATAGGAACTATGTATTATGTGTTTGGCCTTATGTATGTATTGAATGAATGATATATCTTGTTAATGTTGCTTGATCAAGTTGATATATGTTGATTTATTAATTATTTAAAAGGACTACAATTTTAATTGTAATACCTGGGCTCATTGATTCATCCCTCCTCTCAGTGATTATACTTATAACATGGATTACATTATATATCTATGGTGCAAAGGTCTCCAAAGTATAGGTAACCTATGAAATGTTATTTATTGTTTCTTACCCTTTCTTATATGATTAACATCATTAGGTTTGATAAGTATTTTTTTGGGAATAAACTTCTCTTGTTCAAGTGGATATTCATACAGAATTATATAAACTATGACTAACTTATTGGTATTATTGTATTTAATACACTAACACACTATGGAAGGTATTTCATGGAGTTTATGGATCCAATATCATCCTATTAACATATCAAATACACTCGTGTATGATATAACTAAAAATTTAGTAACCACATATGCTAGCCTAGCCTAGAAACATAGGTCAATCTCACCAATAACGTGTTATAATGTCCCACCAAATGCTCTGACTATTTTATCTAAAGGTATGAATCATCATGTGTATATATAAAATGTGTCATTAATTTCATGGTACATATAGTTTCACTAGAATTTCTATTAATCATAACACTATGTATAGGTTGATGATCAAGGTACACTCAAATGAATAATGAATGAAGATATAAGTAATCATCTACAATTTCATTATCATCAAATTAAATATAAAGTATTTGAACCATAGGAGATGTTGTGCAGGTATAAGTTACAATAATCCCATGTAATGGGTTTCCTTAATGTGGTAGATAAGGATGTACATGATATGCCATTTTCAATTCTTAGTCTTTCTTAGAATGATCTTGTAATGTATTGTTAAATATATTTTGGTTTTGATGGTCACCAGGTTGTGAGCCTAAATCCTTTAGAGGATCATAAAAGTTAATTTTTTGGTTATCAATAAGGTCTTAAAACATGTGTTTTAATTATAACATATATTTTTATAATGTTCAAGGCATTTTTGATAGTCAAAATATGCATTAGCATCATATCCTTTTAGTAGAGGTCAACTTATATAAATATCAATATGAGAAGGTATATATATTTGATGACAATCCATAATATTATTAAGTATCAAAGAGAGAGACTCAAGTAATCTTTTAAATT
The DNA here is from genome assembly GCA_037957365.1 of Torreya grandis. Taxonomy (NCBI): domain Eukaryota; kingdom Viridiplantae; phylum Streptophyta; class Pinopsida; order Cupressales; family Taxaceae; genus Torreya; species Torreya grandis. The sequence continues at coordinate 192,827 of JARHVA010009878.1, forward strand.
TTATCTTAGGTGTATTAGATAAGATGAGGTGATTAGGTTGTTGTGAAATTACATTAAATGTTGCGGTTGTTTCCTTTTTAGGTTCTATAGGTTTTAACTTGTATCTTGGTTTGATATGAAACTTGTTAGAAGATGTATTTGGTGTGTCTTATAAATACTTAAGATTTTTTAAGTAAATAATTTTAATTTCCTAATCTCAAATAATATGGAATAGGTCATCAAAATATTTGAACTTCTTTAAAATAATAGACCCATGTAAAAGGGAAAGCAAACTTTGTTTAAATATATCTTGAAGCTCTTTATCTACCATTGAATTTGTTCTTTTGGATAAAAATTTTATACCTCAAGACATTATTTGTTAGGTTCATTGGTTCCTTTTTTTATCTTATAAATTTACACATATGACATATTTTCAATGATGTTGATAGATAATGTGCTAGATAATGATCTGCTAGTGGTTTGAATTCTTTCACTAATTGGATTGGTAAGTTAGAGAACCATCTTAAATCATATTCCTTTAGGATCTTTGGAAATAATTTGGTTAAAATTTTATCATTTCAAACATAATCAAGGCATGTTGCATAGAAATATGGGATATGTTTCTCAATATCACCCTTGCCATCATTAATGTGAAATTGAGTACAATAAAACTATTTGGCAAAGGGTGCAAAGATATATCAGGTGCTAGTGGAATTATGTAATACATATTGTATATCAATATCATGAGTTGATTTTAAATAATTTTTATAATTTTGATAACCTTTCAAAATAAATTATAACTTGGAGAAGAAATTTTACTATATACCCATTGGGATTAAGATTTGAGATTTGAAAAGTCACCTAAGGGGATGAAAACACCACTTATGTTGATGTAGGAATTAAAACTAGTAATTTGGTTGAAGTATTATTTTTTATCATAGAGGATGTGGTGATAGTTTTTCCATATAAGGGTTCACCATTATTTTATGTGGATGTATTATCCTTAGCATGGTAATTGATTTATTCATGTGTAACATATAAGAATGCATTGATCAATTCTTTAATTGTATTTAAATGGTTGACTAAAGCTTATTTATCTTCCATTTTGAAATAATATTTCTTAACATTTTTAATATTTGATAAATGTAAATATAGTTTCCAAAGTAAATTAAAAAACCTAGACCTACATATTAGTAAAGTTAGAAACCCTATAAAACTAAAAATGCTAGAGCAAGCTAGGAGTTGTGTGGAAAGACACAGTGGTTAGATTCACAAAAATTTTAACCCTAAATTTATAAATGTGGGGATAATATTAATAATATAGAAGTAGCTTAAGCACAAGGATGATAAACCATTCTACAACAGGCCAATTAATTATAAAATTAGTGATTTAACCTTTTAGGGTTTAAGTATGTAAAACTTATGTTTAGATTAAAGGGTTGAGATGTCTAAATTAGTTAAATAAATTGTAATAATCAAGCACTAATTTATTATAGCATTTGACATTATTTGAATTTATAAAAATAGTAATAAATAAACATAATATAGACTTATCTAAAAAGTGACTATCATAGATAATCTAGGTTTTGAAAGTTGATTTTTGGATAGGTTTGAGTGTTGTCAACAATATTATGGTATCTTTTTACTCACTAGATAGTAGCACCCCATATGTAAATTAGTACCATGTTGGTGTAGTGTCATCTAGGTGGAAGTAGTTACCCCTTTATAGGACTATTCCTTTTTTTGGGAACTCTTGCACTTATGTTTTTAGGTCATGTTCCTACGTGCATGCAACTTAGAGATCTATGTTGTGCCTAAAAAATTTATTTAGTGTGAAAACCCTAATCCTCCTTTCAAGTATGGCATGAACAATAATTATTTTTTCATTATTAGGATAGACTAGACATTCTCAACACCCCACTATGAAAAGAGTTTCCTACATAACAATACTTTGAAGAGTGATCAATCCCAATGTAATTCTCCCACCTAGTGTTTGAAGTAAGTGCAAGTGAATGTAAGAATGAGAGTGGCCTTAGATGCCTTGAATGTGATTGATCTTTTAAATCTTTGAAAACTGAGATTAGGTCTATTTTAGATGGTAGTATATATAAGTAGGGTAGAATAGGGATCAAATAAATTAATTTTTCTCAACTTTTCTTTGGTTTAAATTTATTTTTGCATCTATTTTCCATCTAGTGAATAAAGGTTAATTAGAGTTGTATTTATAGAGTTATGTATCTTGTGAAAATAATAAAATGTGTTTAGGCTGACCTTAGGATGGGCACATGTTTGAAAACATATCTATTGGAAAGATCTAGGGATAAGGACAGTATCACCTAATTGTGGACTCTATCACCATGTGGCTATGGTGTCCCAAATGTGGTGTTAATTTCCACTTGGTAGACTATTGAGCAAGTTGGGTTGGGATCTGAGAAGATAGTTCTGGGACTATATTTTGGCTGAATGTGGGTGACTATGGTCTTCTCAATGATTGGAAAAGTGTGTCTAAGGATATAGGATAGGTCTAGGGAAAAGTTATGAATAGGGTAACTCAAGTGAAACTCTTATCATCCTATTATCACTTTTTGGTGATTACACTTAGATACATGAATATTTATAATTATTAAATTGAGATATGATAAATATAAAAAGTACCAAATTTGACAGATGTTCAATTGATTTCAATATAAAATATAAATGATACTTATATGGGTTTACTATGTTCAATAAAATCTAAGTTGGACATAAGTTGAAGTGTACAAAGACAAGATTCTAAGATAGTCATCAAATTTTATAAATGATGTTTCTAGATCCATGGACACTATTGTCAATGTTATTCTCTTTAATATAATACTATTGGCATGTAATTAATATCCGTTGTATCTCAATTCAACCAAATTCACCATTATGGGTTTTATATCATCTTTATATTGATGTATTCAAATATATAACAAAGTCTATATATTTACTTATGGAAAAAATCCTATCTCTTCACCCTCTTCACCCTTAGAATGTGTTTGCCAAAAAATGGGTTAGTGGTATCATGGTGTCAAGTTGACCTTAAATACCCTGATGTCAATTACTGTTACCTACATATCTAATACTCCAAAGAGGTCCTTAGACTTATGTAGTTATCCCTTATGTGTGGGAGTGTGTGTGAATAATAGTGTAATATGTTATATGTAGATACATGTAGTGATCTAGTTTGTAACTTTGATAAATACCATTCATGATATGTTTAAACCTTTTATATGATTTATCCTATGACTAGTAAATAAATAGGGATGAATAGGGTAGAATAAATTAGTTTTATGATTAATTTAATGAGACTCAGTATGTGCTAACTTGGTATTTATAGATCTATAATGAGAAGGCTTAGAATTGTATTTATACCATAATTTTAAAAAATATCTCATGATAGGTTTCAATAAGACAATAAGCTAACCCATAGGTTTTGAATAATTTTAAATTTGAATGAATTTTGAGTACTAGACACCAAATAAGGATCTAGACAATATCGTCAATGTTAGTGTCCCTTTATGGTTGGTAGTGTCCATAAGGCTATAAAATAGTTACAAATATGTAACTGATAGTGAAGGATGTATATAAAGTTTTAAGCTTTATATAGTGTGCAGGTGGTATGTGTCATTATAATGATAGGGTTCAGATTATAAAATGATAATTTAGACACATTGAGGAGTAAAAATCAAGCCTTTTGATAATGGGAAGGTCTAGAACTGAAGGGTAGATCCCTAATTGGTATTTATGAAAATTACAAGAATGAGATGCTACAAATATTTGGTTTTAGGATTTATAGATACATCTCGCACTTCAATAGGGGGATTCATAGTGGGCTTGTCTTAGAGATCCAAGTTTCCATGATTATAAAAAAATAAGGTTTGGTACATAGTTCATGATTCAATGGTAAAGAGTATAGGTTTCAAATATTAAAAATACAAGGTTCAAACATTCAAAGTAATGCAAAATCAGATTTTATAACAAGAGTATAAGTTTTCAAATATTTAAAGTAAATCATAAATCAAACATAAGACTGATATTAGGATAGTGATATATATATTTTGGGACATATGACATGCATATATTCTCACTTTTCAAAGGCTTCAAATAAATAATCATACATACTTGAATACATATACATGGGCATATGCAAAATAGTTATAATATCAAAGTTACATGTTCCAAATAGAGTTATAATTGAGCATATAGATACATAACATTCTATATCACATGGTAAAAAAATTTAAAAGGCATGATAATTATTCATGCACATTTTAAAATTTTAAATTGGAAAAATTCAAATTTTCAAAAGTTTCAAAATGAATGATACTTGTTCATGCACATATCTTCAAAGTCAAAACTATTCATTTCAAAGCAAAGCTATGAGAAATGTGGTCATGATGGGAACATGAATATTCTTAAATCTCTTTGAATCATGAAAATATAATCTATATCCATCTAAAACAATGTGGTTTAAATCTATTATAGGTAATGTACATTGAGGTTTCAACAATGCTCAATGGCCTTAACATTACTTCTAGTGAACCCATTGCATGGTTTCATCTTCAATTGCATGTGTTGTACATATGGTTCTAATGGCACTCAATGGCCTTGGAATTACTTCTACTAAACCAAACATGGTTTCACACTTTTTGATTAGTACATTTGTTAATACTCCTCATTCATGAGATTTTTAATAATGCATATTTACAAATCAAAGAGTTATTTTTAAGGTAGGTGTAGATTACACTTTCAACTTCATCAACACAGATATTACAACTTAACTTGATAAATAATTGATTCCAAGATTTGATATGAAAAAATAACATGTTTGGGAATGAATGAGTATTATACATAACATAAATAAAGGGAAAGATAAGAGAAAAACACATATGAAACAAGTACTATTAATGCAGAGGTATTTGGCAAACTTATCTATTATAGATGGAAACATGAACATATACACTTTTCCTCTACAAAATACCTAGCTCTGATCTATCCTTGTATTATATCTTGGATTATAAACCTCCTTGTAAACATATTTTCTTTGTAATTTATTACTTTGTCATCTTTGTATACTAGGCTCTTAAACCCACTCTTGAACCATCCAATCTATGTCTCCTTACAATCCTTCACACTTAGTCATTCTTTATTCCCCATCATCTTGCTCCATTATCTTCTTTGTGTATCCAATATTTAACCTCATCATGCACTGTTATTTCTTATTCACTACTTAAATTAGTCATATACACCTCCTTTATTACCTATTACTCATTCCAAATAGTCTCAAAACCTCAAATCTCTACTAACTCCTTCTTCCTTTCTTGTTAGTCTTGCCTTAACTTACTCTTCTCTTGACTAAAGCACATTGACAACTTGGCTCAATATGAGATTTAGATTTCCTTGATTTTATGAAGGTTCTACTGGTCATTCCCCTTCTCAAAAAAATCTTCATTTAACTCATATCCAATTCCACACATCATCTTAATACAAATCTGTCACCACTCTTTGCTTCATTTTTTGTCCAAGACTCTTTGTAGCATTTTTTTAATCAAATTTCAATTATACAGTCAAATACAACCTGATCCTAAGAATATATTGGGATATTTGAATACCCTCTATTTAAATCCTTCTATCTATGAAGCTTCATGATCTATTTCCACTCAAAAGTACTCTTTCTAGTCACTCTCTAGTCCTAGTTAGGCCTCTTTACCCTTATTTTTTACATAGTCACTTACTATAATACACATGGGTAATGTACAAGTATAAAACCTTCAAAATATATTTTGTCACCTTAAACCACACCTAATCACCAAATTTTGTGACTTTTGGATGGTGGAGTTTCAAGATATGCACATTTTTTTATAGAAACCCTAACCTAGGGTTACCATTATCTATGCATACCCAATGAGGGTTAAATTGATGTTTTTCATTTTGAAATCAACTTTAGTCTTCCATAATTATTTTATAAAGTATTCATAATCCATATACACCTTCATTAACATGTTAATCTCTCTTGAACACCTTTATATATCAATTTGTGTGCACATCAATAACCTTAATACCATTAAAATATGTACTTACCAATGTGTATGTAATCAAATCATCTTCCCATAGACTCTTTTCTTGTGCAAAATTCATATAAAACCTTCTTTTTTAACACAAAAGACAAAGTATGACAAGATATGTATCTTTCAATTTCAAAATGGAGGTGTTAATATTGATTCTATTTCCACTATCATGCACACCTACTTGAACTCATCTCCCCAAAAATTATCTTCAATCATCAATATTTATAATTTTTTATATGACTAGTAACTACCGAATAGTTCTTAATCCATTCAAGAATGTTGAAAGACTCAAAATTGTCCTAACTCCTAACACACCTGTATGAAATACTCTTAATATGACTCAAGTATGTAATAGAGTGATATTAAACCCTTATAGAGCTTTAAAATTAGTATTACATCATTTAAATCCTAACATGACTAAGGACTCATCACTTGCCAAGAGAATTCAAAAATTCAAATAGCTCAATTTGGTGGGAAAATGCCAATTTGAAATTCTAAGCACTTCAAGCTAAACTAACAATAAGAAATGAAGTTTTAGAAATGATATAAGAATTCTAAGACCCATATGACTTATAACTACTTAAAACACATCCTATTAGACTCCTACCACCAATATCACCCTTAACTAAGATAACTAAAGATACCCCTACATCATACTACTAAGGGGTAAAAAAAACTTTCCAGGAAAGTTTAGTTATTCTTGTGTTGATTGTATCCTCAACATCTCACTCTTATGCACTCCATCTATTCAACTTCATACCTTTCTGGATCCTAAGTCCTATGAGTATAACATAGACCTCATTTTATCTTAACTAATGTTACATTTTCTTCTCCTTTGAGGTTATCTTTCAGTTTACTAAGCTCTAAATTGGTCACTATCAAATTCTCCTTATTCTCCTTCCTCCAAAGACCTACACATGAAACAAATAAGTCAACTAAAACAACTTCTTAATTATTCTTTTGAATTTCACATTCTTTCTCTTCAAATTATGATTGATATTTAACTATAATTTCTACCTCTTGTATGGTCACTTGTGGTTTCATTTAGCTATGGACTACCTCCTTCCTTATATTCACATCCTTATATATGATGTCATTATTTTCCATCCATTGATTTTTGCCTTCACTAAGTTTTGACTCAACTTCGAGCTCTTTTTTGTTATTACCTCCTTCTTCTTCATTCTTCTCTTATATGTGTTGTTCATGTATCATTTGATTGATCACATTATATTTTCCACTTATCAAATTTATAAGCATTGAGTTATCCAAAGCAAGTGTTTTCAACATACTAATCTTCTCAACAAACTCTTCTAAATAATCCACATTGATTATTAATGAAAAATGATTAGACAATCTTGTAATCAACTATTCAAAGTAATATTTTGACAAAACTTTATTTTCACAAGCCAAATTAGACTTTTGTTCAAATTTAACATCCATTTCTTGATGCTCACTTAATGTCTCACTCACCTCATCATTATTGGCTAGTTGTAGTAATCCTTGACTACCTATAATCATTACCTTTAAACTATTTTCAACTATTACACTCTCTTATCTCATTTATTTGGCAACTTGTACTCTATTCTATTCCTTTTATCTCTTGTCCTTATCCTCCATTACCTAGTACCATTCATATATGTTCATCTTTATCACTACTTGATCAAGTGTTTCTTATTCTTATTCCATAAGCCTATGCATTGGCCCAACTAAGTCATCTCCTTCATCAACTCTTACACTTGCATACACACATGTTAAAACTTTATTAGATTGAAAATCATGAGGCTTGTTTCCCCCCATATCTTTTATCTTAGGCTATTTAGTTAACATTCTTAGTTGTCTTCTCAGTTTACCAACTTCTTATCTTTTCTTATTTCCCATCGTCTCTTTGAGAGGCCATCTAATTGGATTTTTGATTCTAACTAAAAATTTTAGTCTAAGCTCCTCTAATATTTGCTATAAACCTATCAAGACTATCATCAACTTAGTAATATCTCTTTTATCAACTTTCTCTTTTTCCATTTCTATATGGCAAACTTCATGCTTTAATCCCTTCATCCTTCTCTTTCTCTCTTCACTCTTATTTATCCTTCACTCTCTCTAAGTCTCACTTGGACCTATCTTCTTATAAAGCTTATCTACTTGCCTCCTTGACCTCACTTAGGTTTCTCTCTTTATATCTTATTTAGATTCCTTATTTGATCTTTCACTATTTATCTTATCTCTCCAATCCTCTTTTTCTTAAGGGCTCTTTCCACACTATCTTCTTTCTCACTAATATTTATGCCTCTCTATCATATCTCTACAATATCATTAGCAACTTATATAAACATCTCAATGCAACCTTAAATACTTAATTAAAATTTTTGACTAACACTTTAAAAACATAAAATCTATATCCTCAAAATAACTTACCCTCTCTAGTACCAAAATGATGCAGATGTATCAATAAACCTTCTCTGTTATAGATGGAAACATGAACATATACACTTTTGCTTTACAAAGCACCTAGCTCTAATCTATCCTTGTATTTTATCTTAGATTGTGAACCTCCTTGTAAACCTCTATATTTTGTACATTATTAATTTTTTACTCTTTGTATACAAGGCTATTAAACCCACTCTTGAACCATCCAATCTCTATCTCCTTACAATCCTTCACACTTAGTCATTCTTTATTCTCCATCATCTTGCTCCATTATCTTCTCTTCACATTCACTCTTTAACCTCATCATGCACTATTATTTATTATTAAATATTCACTAAGTCATATATGCATCATTTCTTACTTATTACTTACTCCAAATAATCTCAAAACCTCAACTCTCTACTAACTCCTTATTCCTTTCTTGTTAGTCTTGCTTCAACTTACACTTTTCTTGACTAAAGCACATTATCAACTTGGCTCAACACAAGATTCAAGTTTACATGATTCCATGAAGTTTATATTGATCATTTACCTACTCAAAAAATACTCATTGAACTCCTATCCTATTCCAAACATCATTTTAATACAACTCTATCACCACTCTTTGTTTCATTTCTTTGTCCAAGACTCCTTGTAGCCTTTTTTTTTCAAATTTCAATTATATGGTCAAATTCAACCTAATAATAAAATATATAGGGATATTTTAATACCCTATATTTAAATCCTTATATATATTAAGTTTCATGATCTATTTCCACTCAAAAATACTCTTTCTAGTCACTTTATAGGCCTAATTAGGCCTATTTACCCCTATTTTGCACATAGTCACTTCCTATCATACACACGGGTGGCATACAAGTATAAAAAATTAAAAATATATTTTATCACCTTAAAACACACATAATAACCAAATTATTTGACTTTTTTTTGTTGGAGTTTTAAGATATGCAAGTTTTTGTATAGAATCACTAACCCAGGGTTACCACTATCTTTGCAAACTCGAGAAGGGTTAAATTGGTGCTTTTCATTCTTAAATAATTTTAAATATTTCATAACTATTTTTTATTGTATTCATAATCCATATACACCTTACTTAACACGTTAATCTCTCTTGAATACCTCTATATATCAATTTACATGAGTTCTAGTTTGATTGTATGACTATATGCACCTGATAGAGGAAAATTCAATATTTTAAGCTTTGAATGAGGTTTAAAAATTATGTGTGGGTTGAACAATTTTTTTAAAAATAATTCCCACATTATACACTTATTTTTTCCCCATTGACATTCATGTTACCCACTTGTTAAAAAATACTAAGTTTGATTGTGTGTTGATACACAATAACCTACATGGTTTGAAGTGATTTACATAGAGAAGTGTTGAAAAATTTAAATAAACACATCAATAACCTTAATACCATTAAAATATTTAATTAAAAATGTGTTTTTAATCAAATAATCTTCCCATATATTCTTTTTTTGTGCAAAATTCATACATGGTCTTCTTCTTTAACATAAATCACAGAGTATGACAAGAGATGTATATTTCAATTTCAAAATGGAGGTGCTAATATTGATTTTATTTCCACTATAATTCACAAATCCTAGAAATCCTCTTCCAAAAAAATATATTCAAGCATCAATCTTTACAAGTTTTTATATTACTAATAACTACCCAATGGTTATTGATCCCTTCAAGAATGTTGAAAGACTCAAAACTATCCTAACTCCTAACACACCTATATGAAAGAGTCTTAATATGATTCAAGTATGTAATGGAGTGATATTAAGCCATTATATATATTAAAAAATAGTATTACATCATTTAACTACTTATAATAAAGACTAAGGGCTCAAAATTTGTGAAGAGAATTCAAAAATTCAAATTAGCTAAATTTTGCGAGAAAATGCCAATTTGAAATTCTAAGCACTTCAAGCTAAACTAATAACAAGAAATGAAGTACTAAAGATTATATAATAATTATAATACCCCTATGACTTATAGATAATTAAAACACATCCTATTTGACTCCTACCAACAATATCACCCTTAAATTAGATAATTAATGATGCCCTTGCATCAATTATCCTATAAAAACCCAATGTGAGAAAAACTATAGAGAGTGAGCAACCAAATTTCCCTTTCCACTATGTTTATAAAATGTATATAAAGTACTTCCAATGGCGTATACATATAAAATACTCAATACCATTATATCCAAACTCATACATAAAACATGCTCTACACTTATAAGAATTTTTAAGAACTCCCATACACCTAAACCAACTATAATAGATAAGATCAAAGAGTAAATTAAAACCAAGATTCAAACTCAAAATTTCCAATGTGAATATAATTCATTAAAAAATCATTGCCTCTCTGATGTGTTCTTTTCTTTTTTAAGACTCTTTTATAGGTTTTCTCAACCATAAAACTCACTAAGAAGTTATAATGAACATCCATGAGGATAGGAAGTGTTTGCAATCATTCCCCTTCACTATATTTTCAAAGGTAACAAAATCATCATGGTTTAAAAATGGATGGTTACACAACCAAAACCTATAAATGCCAATGGTTACGTCTTTGTCACTCTATGGAAGGCTAGTTATGTTTTTGATGGGGTGGTTTCATAACCACCACACTACAAATTGGGGTAGTTGCATCATTTGGAGAAAACCATAAAGTTTAGGAACCAAAAAATTCATGCCTAATCAATTTTAAGGTGTCCAGATCATCCCCACATTGCTTTTTGGACTTGAACTAAAGTCTTGAACATGAAGTGTCTTACATAAGTTCTTACAATCATGTTTACATATAATTTGGTATAGAGGAATTAGTTTTCACAAAGGAATAAGTAAAAATTAGATCCATTTTCGGATCATACCTCCCCAATTTGAGGCTTTTAAGTCCCTAAAAAATTTAAGACTTTTGTAAGTGAGGAAATTCCTTTCCCACATATTATCTAGAATACCATTTGGATTTTTTGGGTGGATACCCTTTTAACATAACTATCCAAGACTCTTGCACTCCTCTTGGCATTTTCCTCTCCTTATTCTACAAAAAAAATATATTCATCTAGTTCCAACTGAATATTAGGGGTGAGGTCTTCAATGAAAGGTAACAATAGCCCTTCATATTCATTGTCTAGCATAAAAGGCTCAAAAAGACATAAGTTCTCAACATTGACAACTTAATAGATCTTCATATAAGGAGGAAATTCAAGTATAAAAATATTATTTCCCACATGTTCCATAATATAAAATGAACCATACCTTAGTGGCTTAAGTTTCTTGGATGTACCTTGGAGGCTTTCTCTACTTAAGTAAAACCATACCTTATCACCAACAAGGAAAATATGCTTAGTCTTATGTTTATCATGTCTCACTTTTTACATATCTTGAGAGTCTTTTAACCTCTCTTACACTTGGAAGTAAATAAGATGAATTTTCTTGATGAATTTATTAGCCTTGTGGACCTCAAGATCCACTTTCCCATTGCCTTTGTATGACTATCTAAAAACAACATCAAATGCACATGGATGTAAGTATCCAAAACAAGTTTTGAAAGGATATTTACTAGTATAATAATGTATAACTCCATTATAATAATGTTTAATATACACCAATTTTTCATCTCATGTCTTAGGATGTTTCTTATTGTACCCTCTCAATAGTTTCACCAATGTTATATTCACCACCTTAGTCTACCCATTAGCTTGTCAATGAAAAGCGGTAGATCATTTAAAATTAGTATACATCTTATACCACAAGGTGGACCAAAACTTATCAATAAATATTGAGTCCTGATCTAAAATAATATAACTAGGCAAATCAAAGTGAACCCATGTATTAGGAAAAAAACTCAGTTGTATCACTTCTTTTGAGGGTATTCTTACAAGGAATAAGAATGCACATCTTAATAAACCATTCCTCAACCACAAAGAGATAATCATGCCCCTTCCTTGGCTTAGGTAACCTACCTAAAAAATCTAAGGAAATGCTTTCCCATTGCCTCTAACGAACTGATAATGGCATATATAAACCCAAATTTATGTTACTAGGTGTACTTGTACTACATGTAACGTAACCTCTTATGAAATTGGCAATATAAACTTGCATATTAAGCTAATAAACATACCTATACAAATAATCAATTGTCTATGTAATACCAAAATGATATATAACTTTTGAAGTATGTGCCTTTCTCAATAGTTGAACTCTTTCCTCCTTGGGTACATAAAGATTACTTAAAGTTTAGGGAAATCCATATTGAAGATAATAATCCTCTTTGGGATCAAACCCTATACCTTGGGACTTCTTTCCTTGAATAAATAGGTCCCCAAAATTTTAATCATACTCAATACCTCTACATAAGATTCATACATAAAAGGCTCAAGAAGAGTTATGGTGCCCATGGCTTAATTAAATGAGGTCTTGACAACATCTCAGCTAGTTTATTAATTACACCTTTATTATATTTGATAATAAAATGAAATTTTTTCAAGAAACCCATCCATTTATAGTGCCTATCTTGTTGAAGTTTAGTTTTATCTTAAAAATATTGAAGAGGTTAGTGATCCGTATGGATAATAGTCTCTTTACCCATTAGATATAGCTTCCATTTTTTAATCTCTTGAACAAGAGCATATAGTTATTTTTCATATGCACACTAATTCAATATAACACCTTGGAATAAATTAGAATGGTAGAATATTGACTTATCTCCTTGAAGCAAAACATCCCCCATAGAATAGTGCATAGCATCCATTTTGACTTCAAAAGGTAGTTGCAAGTAAGGAAAAAATAAAATCAAAGCATGTATAATATTATGTTTGAACAATTCAAATACATCTTATTGCTTCTTACCCTAAGTAAAATTATTACCACCTAGTTTCATGGCATGCAAAGGTATGACTATGGAAGAGAATTTCTTGATGAACTTCCTCGAGTATTGGATTACACATATAAAGTTTCATGTCTCAGTTAAATTGGATGACCTTGGCCAATACATGATATCCTCTACATTCTAAGGATCAATACTCAAATCCCCATATCCAACCACATTCCCTAAGAATACTAGTGATTATTGGTCAAACTCATATTTCTTCTCATTCAACACTAACTTATTCTCCTTCAACACTTGTAAATTTTTTTAAAGATGCTCAACATGTTTATCATAATTTAAACTAAAAACAATAATATCATCCAAATATACAATGAAAAATGAATCAATAAATGGCCTCATTACCTCATTCATCAAGTACATTAAGGTAACTAGTGCATTGCTTAGCTCAAAATTTAGAACCAACCACTCATACAACCTTGTCATGATTTGAAAGTTGTTCTCCAAATGTCCTCCTCCTTAATCTGTACTTGGTGATACCTATATTTTAAATCAAAATTAATAAAATATTTACCATTCTAAATTGATCAATAATATCATCAATCCATGGAAGAGTGTACGTTTTCTTGATGGTTATCTTATTATGTTCTCTATAATCAACACACATTCTTGATGTGCCATATTTCTTAGGTACTAAACTAATATGAGAACCACATGGAGAAGTACTAGTATGAATTACACCTTGATTAATTAGAGACTTAAACTACTATTTTACCTCATTGGAATACTTCAAGGAGTGCTTATATAACCCAAGATTTGGAAGCAGACTGTCAAGCAAAAATGAATTTTGTGTTCAATAGACTTAGTTGGAGGTAACCCCATAAGCTTCTAAAAAAAATCCTTGAAATATTTTACTATCTCTCCCATATGTTTATACTCTTTGTTACTAAAAATTATACAAGAATTTTTATTTACCAAGACCTCTTTATCTTTAATATCTCTTAAAATAATCAAAGTGAATTTCCCTCTACCATTAATAAGCTTCTTAACTTTAGAGGCACTTACCAAGGATACTTTTTAATCTCATTCATAGTCTGAAATCATTTAGTTCTTACCATCCTTTAATAAGTGGTATTGGTTAGTCTCTTCATGAATATGGCATCTTGGACATACAAGTATGGGATACCAAACACTACACCACACACATCAAGAGGAACAACATCCATCGTAACTTCATCAATGAAATTAGAAAAAATAGAAAACCTAACCTTTCATTGTTTAGTCACCTTGATTTTACACTACATTCTTTACCCAACCCAAATAATATGGGCTAGAATATTTATAAGTTGCATACCCCAATTTATCAACCAACTCTTTAATTATCAAATTTGTTTGTGAACAAGTATCAAAAAGAGCAGCCACTTTTCTTTTCTTCATATGAATTTCAATATGGATGAGTTTAGAAAGTTCACTCTCTTAAGAACTAATACTATACAAATATACCTCTTAATTGATAGAGTTAACCTCATATCTACAACAAATATTCTCACCTTTAAGTGAAGACATGGCCTTTTTATTCTTGTTGTTCTTGTATGGATGCATTCTAAATGGAGCTTCTAATATTAATCCTTGGAATGAGTATTAACATCAAATTCACTATAAAGTAGTTTAGTATCCTTATGAGAAATAAAATTACAATTTTGCTTACCTTTCCCTTTACCTTTTCCCTTTTGCTCGGATCCATATTTTTTTTGAGTTGCTTTGAGAGGTAGATGAAGACTTTTTATTTTCCATCTCAAAGTAGTGAGATTGAACAAGACTCATCTACATCCATAGTCTTGTCTAATAAGACTAGTTGCCTTAAATGACTATGGGTTCCACCCACATACTTCATCAAAAGATCATGGTCTCCTACATCTTTTCCCATTTTGAAAAACTTCTTATGGAACTCACTAGTCTACTCCTACACACTTTGGCCTTTATTTTACATAAGACATTGCTAATACATGAACCTCTCTTCTTCATAAACATATGATAAAATTGCCTTTTTATTGGCATTTTAAATTTATCCCACTTATAAATAGGAAGAAGCTTATTAAAAACTAAAGAATGAAAATATCACTTAAACCATGTTAAATCACAATTAGATAACTTTAACCTTGTAAAATAACTATGTTGGCTTTCATTAATTTGATGCAAACTAAAATATACCTCAAGTTGGGCTAGCCAATGGTATAGATTTTTTGAATTAACTTCTCCATCATACAACTAAATTTCAATATTTTCCTTAGCCTTTAATGGATATTGATTTGGGTTGGCATGGGGTTATTATTCATGCTTGTCATGGATCTCAGGAGAATACTCCTTATTTGTTTCAATGTCTCTATAGAAACACCAAACGTGTCCATAATAAACCCCATGAAGGACTCTAACTGGTAAAGATTTCTCATATAAATAGATATGTTTGTTACTCCTTTCTTATGCTTAATAAAATGCTCTTCAGTTCTTTGAGCATCTTCTTCATCAACATGGGCATACCTTTGACTCCTTGCTTCCACTTATAAAGGGAACTACGACACCTTGACCATTAGTACTACTAGCTCTAGTGATAGGCATAAAATTATAATTTACTCAAGCACACACAATATAAAGGACTTAAAAACTAAACCATCTTTGATACCATTATGATCCATAAGCTAGGTAGATATTCTACCCTTAGCTTCATCAACACAAATACTACAAACTAAGATTGTTAAACAATTGATTCCAAGACTGTGATATGGAAAAAAAATTGAATGCATGTTTGGGAATGAAATTAGTAATCTACATAACATAAATAAAGAGAAACATATGATCAAAACACATATGACACAATAACTATCTTGGATAAACCCAATGTGGTAAAAACTCTAGTACGTGAGAAAACACACTCCCCTTTCCATTATGTTTAGAAAATGTATAAAAATTACTGTAGCAACCTATACATATAAAATAATCAATACCATTTATCCAAACCCATAAAAAAAACATACTCTATAATTACAAGACTCTTCTCAGAATTTCCATACACCTGAACCAACTATAACATCTAACAACAATGAGTAAAATGAAACCAAGACTAAAACTCAAAATTAACAATGTCAATGAAATTTTTAAAAAACTCACTACCTCTCTAATGCATTTTTTGCTTTGTCAAGACTCATTTATAGGACCTCTCAACCATAAAACTTGTTAAGAATTTATAATGAACTTACATGAGGAGAGGAAGAATTTATATCCATTCCCCTTCCCCATATTATCAGAGGTGATAGAACAGCCATGGTTTATAGATGATTGTTTATGAAACCACCAGGTGAGTTACATAAACACCACCTAAAAATCCCAAAGGTTATGAATTCATCACTCTATCGAGGGTTAGATACATATCCATTAGAGAAATTTTATAACTACCATTTTATAAATAGAGGCATTCTATCCTCTAGAGAAAATTGTAAAATTTAAGAACTAATAAATCCCTACTTGATCAACCTAAAGGTGTCTAGATCATCCCCACAATATTTTATATATTTGAATTGAAGTATTGAACATGAATTGTCTTACATAAGTGATTGAAAACATGTTTAAATATAATTTGGTTATATAGGAATCAATTTGCACAAATGATTAAGTATAAACAAGATCCATTTTCAGATCAAAGAGATTGATTAATTATTTAAAATTATGACTTGATCACTCTCAATTCACCATTGGTTAAATTTCATATAGCTATACATCACCAATTATAGATTACATGGAAATTTGGTTTCACCTACATAAAAGTGTACTCACTTTCTCTCTTTTCAATTTTTTAATTATCAAAATTTAACTTTTTCATATTTCAAAATACAAAAATGACTACTCCATGTGTTATTATAGGGATTGTTAAATTTGAGTGCCCTACAAAGTTGGAGTATCCTCTCAAAGACAAAGTGTGTTATACACACTAATGTTCAATTCCTTCTCCTTACTCTATAAATTTCATTATTAAAATAAAGTTGGGGAAAATGTAGACACATAAATTTAGTCACGTGTACTTGATAATTCTAATTCTTGAAACATCATTAGCCACATGACTTGCATAAAAGTACATGAATATTATTATTCATTCCTCTAAGCCATTTATCCATATGTGGACTTAACCCTCTATTTTCCATTATCACTACACATGACTCTCAAATTAAAATGCTCAAACTGATTAAAATAACCTTCAGACTATCTATAGTTCAAGATAGGTATCCTTGATCTTATGAGATAATTCTACCCTTGGAAGATAGGAGCATTATTGCTCTCCTATCTACTTAGGTTGGTTATGTCCCATACTAAGTAACTGCTATTTTCTAAAATTATAAATATTATTTTGGGTCTTACTACACATTTCATAAAGTTGGCTATAGGAAATTATTAATAGGTTCACATATCAAAGGTCATGTATTACACCTACTTTCTACCCACTTAGAATTCACTTATTTCAAGCTTACACACTATTATATATTGAGAAAATATTCCTTCCAAATTCAATATCGCTCATGTTGTTATTTGCACAACATGCCCCATTTTCAATGAAAATGGGGACCCTCTTTTTTCTCATCTGATCTTTATCCCTTGGGAGTTTTAATGGATTTCCCATTTTATCCCTTCTCCAACTTTCCATCTGCCAAATGATGAGATTCAAGTGACTAGTTGTTATTCATTTTTAATGATTTTTCACATTAGAATACTCAGTCCAAGTATTGGATCTAGAGTTGTTAGGATCAATTTCCTGAATACATCTTAGACTAAGGAATTTCAAACATTTAAAATTACATGTTAGAAGTTCTTAAAATCCCCTTTTGGGAAAAATATAACAAAGGCTTAGGTGATTTATCTGACTTATTTAGAGTTATTGTAGTCTTTATTTTGGTGATTTAACCCATTTTCGCTTTGGTTTAATATGAATTGGCTAAGTGTTGATGACTATTTTAATTATAAATTAGTTGCTTTTATAAAAAAGGAATAAATCTTGTTATGATTATTCATTTTAGGATATTGTATTCCACAAACTCAACCCTTTTTTTGATCTATTTCTACTTCAATTTTCTCTAAATTGGCTAAAATTTGATTATGTTCATTTTTCTAACTTAGTTAATTTCATAAAAATGGTCAAAATTTGCTTTGAAATTGGCTTTGAGTTATTTGAAAATGACTTTCCTTTATTAATTTTATACACCTTTTTATTTTCATTTATAAAAACTTAGTTGTATTTTTTCAAGATAACTTATCCATTTTCATTTAAAGTTTCCTTAATCATTGGATTTTAAATTTAAAGTTACTGACTATGATTTTTTTTTATTTCTCGCAACTACTAAATTGATCTAAGTGCCATGTGGTCATCTCTCATGGCTCTCGATAACCCAGACCTATTTAAAAGGCCTTTCAATGTAGTTGATTTTATAAATTTTAACTAGAGCCATGTGGCCTATTTCTATCATTCTACAGGACTTAAAGAATTAACAAATCTTTTGGGCAAGTGGGTTAGTGGGATGTTTCCAAGTGGCACCATACCAATGACTCTATACCTTAAATAATCTAATATAAATGCAAAATCCCCTAGGCCTCTGAGTTAGTGAGATGTTACCACATGGAAACATCCTGCTACTCTATGGACTCGAGGTGGTCTATGTATTTCAATATATCATCATATTATCATAGATTTGGGAAAACCCTATTTCACCATGACCAAGGAACAAATAATGTATATTAAGTCCCATCTAAGTATTGTAATAGCATGGACAAGCCATATTTTTTGACCTTACCAAAAAATGACATGTTATCAATGATGTCAGTAAGACATGAACTTAAATTTGATGGTTTGTCTGGTCATCAAAGACATCAAAACCAAAAAATAGATTATATGTCTAATTTAACCCACTATGCCAATTTGTAGGAGCATATTAATGGAAAATTTGATCATGAAATACAAAATTTGTGGGTAATTTGGGTGGCAATATTAAATATAGCCATGGCATGCAAATTTGGGAAAAGATGGAAAGAGAGAACTAAGGACAAATTATCCATATAAGAAGGGCATTATATACCATAAGTACAAGTATGGGTAGGTCAGCATGATGATCCCAATACATTTTCAATAACTTCTAGCTTCACTTGGCCAATAGAATTTACTTCCATGGTTCATAGTAGTATGATGCATAGTAGAAGCCTTTAACTACATTTTTGAATTCACATTGAATTCTTAACTACTTATGTAGAGGGCCTAACTTGCCTCCCTTTTTAATTTTAACCTCTCTCTCACTCTTATTTATAGGACTTCAAAGGCCTTTCTCAAGGCTTAAATTTTTTAATATTAGAGGATGTTTTACATGGCTGGCTCTTTATGAATTGTAAAAGATACATAGAGAACCAGACACTTTTTATGGTTCTTTACAGCTTTCTAGATTAGTTTTTTTTTTCTACTCTTATTTTTGTATTTTTGTTGTTGTTGAGGTGAAGTCTATAGCTGGAATATTGTATGAGCTCTAAAATTTGTTAATCAAAAATTTAAATCTTGATATTGAAAGGTTATTGAGACTATGTGGTCATTTCATACGTAGGTTATATGGTGGTTATGATTTTAATTCTCATAGTTAATCTCCCCAGACTTTTGCACTATCTTTAGTTGGATTTGTGTTAGGTCAAGCTCAACTAAAGATTGGTTTAGTGGAGCTTATTCATTCATGTACCTCAGATTCATTCTCATGACTACATGTTTTTTAATCTCTTTATTCATAATATTTTGTATTTTATTTATGGTCAAGTTAATTTATAAATAAAAGAAATATACAATTAAATATTTATCTTAATTTTTATTTTTTGTTTTGTTTATCACCATTGTAGCATTGTTGTATGTATGAACATGGTATAATAGTAAAGAATTTGGCCATGCTTTTTTATATGCAAGTCTAAACAGCCTTGATTTTCATCTAAGGATAAACCCTACAAGTATTTTTAATAAAATAGGTAACCTCTTAATAAATGTCTTAATCAAAGTAATATGCACCCTAATCCATAAAATCAGGCCCTTAAAAGGAATAGTTCACATCAGCCAACTTAGTGAAGACCAACATACCAAGACCTAGTACATTTATACCTTGGGAAGTATTTTCTTCATATGATTGTCTTCTTTTTAGGAGAGGTAGAGCCTAAAAAACCATACCTATTTTTGGTTATGTTAAAACACACATCAATAGATCACAAGGAGTATCCATAAGCCAAGCCAAGAGCACTCTAAAAAAATCAAGGGTTATTATTTTCAAGTATCAAATCTATTTTCCAGCTACATACACATTGTTAAGCTACACAATTACACAACAAATATATGTGGGAGAACTGCATGGGATTAATTTCTCTCCTTGAAGTAGCGGATACGTAGGCATAAATTAATCATCAAGGGGATCATTGAGGTTATCTCGGCCCATTACACACCCCTTTTTTTCATAGTTTGTAAAGCTTTCAAAGTACCCATATGGTTTCAAAGACAAGATAAGACAAACAATGAATTATATGTGGCATAATCAAAATTATGATATCTCATCTTGTTTAGTAGGCACACGTGTAGAAGGCACAAACATTAATTTTTAATCACTATTAGATGGGAAACTCAAGTAGCTCATGCTCCTTTCCTCTTACAATAGTCATGTCCAGAAGTATTTTTCAATTTAGTTTTTAATATGAAACTATCAATATTTTGATTTTTTTTCATATTTTCCTATTAGTCATTTAGCATATTCAATTAGGACAAGTCTACAGTCAACGGACATGAACAACCTTCATTTCTATCCACTTACAATGGATCTATCTAGAAATAGTTTCTAATTTAGTTTTTAATCATGAGTATGCATAATCACCTTTATCACTAATTTCCACTATCATACATTCATAATAGTAAACTATTTTTTCCATTTTGAGATAATTTTTTTCTTCATAGTGTTTTCCAAAATTATAAAATTTCTATATTTATAAATTGTAAAAATCAAAATTGTAATTATTGTATATCTTTAACATGCTTATATACTCCAATTTTACACATATATTCATGTAAACAATTTTTTTTAATCAAAAATATGGTAAAACATTTGGTAATATAAAAATATATTGTGAGGTTATATAATTGGTGCATAGTGTCTCAATTCAACACACAATGCATAGTACTCAAATGTGTTTGCACCATGTTGGATTTATATGCATAATTCTATGATGTGTTATAGAGGCTCACATGGATACCATAAGGTTAAATTCATGTCATAAAAATGCCACAAGTATGGATAAACTCAAATTACTTGTGAAGAGTATGTATACCCACATGGATCATTCACCCTTTATTGAGAATAAATTGTCCCCATTGCATCTTTGGTCAACTATGATAAATGAACTTTATGTTATTGAACAAATAATTTATGCCTTAGCAACTGTACATTATTATCACTTTAATAATCTAATCCTTCAATCTTGGGCAACCCAAATATAAAGGATGTTTGATTGTTCTTGGCTCAATAAAAGATGGAAATTATGGCTTAACAGTTTCCACATTGAAGACAATATATTTACCCAAATATTTTGATAGGTCAATAAAAAATGTGTTCTCTCTAACTATGCACAATATGGTGTATGGATCATAGAATAGAGGTTTGATATTTTAGTGTTAATATTTGAAGCGGTATTTTTTAATATTTAGCCATAATTTATCACTTACATTAAACATATGAGGTATGTGTCATGGTGTGCCTTGTACTTCAGTTGTTGGCATAAATTTTTTTATAGAACCTAGTGGTGAACACCATATATTTGTTGTAAAAATGTATATGCTTTGTCCAATTCTTTTTTCTATGTGCAGGAATCCATACCATATGGTATGTGATATGATATTTTGAAGGGTTTTAGTGGTTAAAACCCAAGACATGTCTAAAATGGATTATTATTGATAGATCTATGTAGATCCCTATTATATGCTTATTGAATGTAAATCAAATTATCATCCCAAGTGTGAAGATACACACTATTGGACACATGTATCAAATAAATAATTTTATAGTTAATAATTTCAATTTTTAAACTATCAAGGAATGAAATATTTTAGACTAATCTAATTATGTATCCATCATATCCCAAAAATATTTCAAGGTGTGGCTTAAAAACTATTAGTCTTGGTTAGACATAATGGATGCTAGTAGACCAAAATGGACCCAAACATGGTTGAAGAATGAGCATGAATTTATGTTATTGTAGTAAGAAACATGATGGTCATATTTGAAAACCTATCAATTATAATGAATGTAGAATCATTATTGTGTCTCATTATAGGTATTCAAGTCATTAAACCCAATTTTATAGATTATCATGGTTTGGATGGAATTGATAATATAAATTAAAGTCCTAGATTCATATTAGTGGGCTTAAAAATTCAATAAGGAATGTGATAATCAATGTGGTTCTCAATATGTATGAACATATGAGGCTAGTAGAAATGTTGTTATAGCACTACTAGTGTTTTGGTAAATTTTAAGTATCCCATTAACTTAACATATTTTACCTCCCAGATGAGTTATTGATGAGGTACAACATCAAAAATAAAGAGACATCTAAACTTATAGAGAGAATTTTCAAACATGTATAAATCTATAAAATATTGACCATGTGTGAGAGTGGTATAATATTCTATAAATTCTTGGTTTATTAGTAGAGATATACCCATTTAGATAATTTTTGGTCATGCATGTATAACATTATGATGAGTGCATGTACCATCTATCAACTAAGGCAATCAATTGATTTGTTATTTTTTCCCTTATTATGTTTTATCACTAATGCAATTTTTTCAAGTAAGTCATCCACTTCATGTGGCACACACTCTCAAACTTATTTAGAGTATGCATAAAGTGAAATGGGATATGATTGGAATGGATGATTGTCTTTTTACCCAAGATGTAATGGTGTCATTACTTTACTACTTGTATGATGGTGTACAATTTCTTATTATTATTGGAGTATACTTGAACCATGTCACTAAATGTCTCTCAATGATATATGACTAGATGATATGGATACTATGAGAGTACCATTTTGAATGCATAGTGATATGCATTGGTTTGATTCTCAAAGTAGTGGCAAATGTCAAGAATTTCAAAAATAGGTAATGGATAGTTGTGTTATTTAAGCTCATAAAAAGTAAGGTATTGTGTGGGGTCTATTAGAATGTTACTCTATCATGTACGAGCTAACTAAGAAACATATATATGTGTGATAAACCATGAAAAACTCATTGGTATAAGTTATTAGGTCCAAGAAAATTCCTCAATTCAATGATATTGTGTGGATTTTTCCAATAATGGATTATATTAATCTTCTATAGATCTATAAACCTCATGTTATTGAATATAAATATATAAGGATGTGGTATTGATTTTACCTTTAAAACTGGAATTTCAAGATTAAATTTCACTTTAAAATGGCTTTGCTAATAAAATGATAAACACACAGACTATGCAAATGATAGAATGGCTTGTGGATTGAGTTGTACCATGAATTCACAGAACTAAAAAAAGAGTTCATGGCACTACTATTCAATGGCATATTAAATAAACTTATATTATTATATATATATATATATATATATATATATATATATATATATATATATATATATATATATATATATACCTCAATGAATTATGTTTGGGTATCAAGCATGTTTTTCTTTCTGAAACATTTTTTTAGATATGATAAAATATAATCAATTAGTAATCCTTATTTCTAATGTTGTGCTCATGTGTTTACATGTACATGAGAAATATTGATATGATACCAATTATTTTCACCACAAGGCATAAAATTTTGGTGTAGTAGACAACCCTATACTTGGAAACAACAATGGGCTATATAAAGCTTAGAAATAAACTATAAGAATAGTAAACCAAAAATATTTTGAATGCAGAAATATTTACAAAATGGTGCGACTTGGATTTAATGTAAAGAATAAGGAAAAGTATAGATATGTAAAATGTGAAGAAAATTTGGGAATTCAAGTTCCCATGATGAAAAATGGAAAAAAAAATCCTATATTTTTAATAAAATATATGTGATTATAAATGTGTGTGATATGATTAATACTTCGGGCATGCTAATATTCTATTATCTACTTGTGTGATCTCTCTCATCTTTGATCCTTTATGGGTTGATTGATTATAATATATACATCATTATAAAAAATTCTCTACAAATTTGAATGCTTATTAAATGGTGAATATTCTAGTTGGGTGAAAATTTTACTAATTACAGGTGTGGTAATTTTACTTCCTATAGGTGTGGTAGTTGATCTTCGAAACTCATGGTATGTTGACAATATTGCTAATAGGGAATGAAAAATTGTGCCACTAGCATGTTAGGAAGATCACACATGGATTTTGAGTGTTAATGTTCAATCATGACACTAAATACATGTGCATTATGTTTCTTAGTGTTGTAATAACATGCACATGTACCATATTGTTATACAATTTGTTTGTAATGTTGTATATTAACATAGTATGTGGTGCATAGATGCATTTGCAAGGTATTGAAGTTTTTTGAAACATATTGTGAGGTGTTATAGTAACTCACATGGATACTAAAAAAAATCATGTGCCATTAGATGCCATAGACGTAGTAAACATAAATTCCTTGTGAATCTTGTACATATCTACAAAAATGTTTCACATTAATTAAGAAGAGAAAAAAATCCAATAATATAGAAGGAAGAATGAGTAAAACCAATGAATAACACCATTTATACCACCATTTATAAATTATAAATAAGTATGGAGTGAAATAAATCTATGAGAGAAAATATAAATTCCTAAAAAAGGAGAAGTATGTGTGAATTCAAGAAAATCATAAGAAGAATTTAATACTTGGGATAATTATTTAGATCTAAATACTCATTTTTATAGCACTAAAATGTGGTCAAAGGTGTATACCCATAATATTTTTAAACTTTTAGATCTAAAGGTGTAAAAATTCAAGTTCCAATCTCTCTGAGTGCTTAAAAGGTGCACCAAGAAATGGGTGGGTAGACCTTTGGTACTTCACAAGATTATTGGTCCCTATACCATTACCTAAAACCACTCCAAGTTAATTTTATCTTCCCTAATAAATTAAACCCTACGTATACACTCTTATAAGCAATTCACCTTCCAAAATAGCCCCTAACTAACCATACACCCACTTTTATTCATTTTCTATGTCATTTTGGTCAATCTTGTTGGGAATTCATCACACATTATAGAACTCTATCAACCTATCCAACTTAGTTTGAAGCCTAACGGCTATATTTACTACCAAACAAAATCGACCTAGTTGACCTTTTCAATGATACTCTTGAGAGGGTTTAGGGTCAATCCTTAGATATAAACACCCCCTTCACTTCATTTATAAAGAGATGAACATTTATTTTCATATTGATATAGCTCATAATTCTATTATTTGTACATTTGAAGAGTCATTGCTTAGGGTTTTACCTTGGAGGGAAAGACGCTTTTATTATGGGAAAGTCTTAGATACAAAGTAGGAATATTTAGCCTAGATTTAATTTATATAGTGTGATTCTTACAAATCCATAACAACCTATTGTAAATAACCATTGTCCAAGGGAGATATTGAGGCATGATAGGTTCAATTCAAGGTAAGTATTAATAAAATTTACTCTTTCATTTAGTAGATAGATATTACATAAAGTAATAAGATGCATGTTGTACTCCTTGCTTAGTTTACCTCTATATTAACTTGATTCGAGTTTTCTTTACATGTTTTATTTTGTTTTTTTAAATTATCCCCCTATATGCCACAAGTTTTAGTGAGCACTACATTAGATCTCTTTTATGTATTATAGTCCTAGCTAGGGTTGTTGTATAATGTCATTTATCTATATAATTTAGAACCCTCTCCTTTGGTATTAATTAATAATATATCCCTTAGGTTTAGCAGATCTAAATTAGTCATGTAATAATATAGATAGCTATGTAATTAATTACTTGGTAAGATTACCTTCTCTGAGCTTAGAATCCAATAATTAGGACAAATTATAGATCCATCCTAATTTATTTCATACATTATGGTAAACCCCATATGAATTTAACCCTTACAATTTTTAATTTACATTTTTAGTCAATTGTATCTATCCTATTGATCTAATTTTTTATTTTGTGTAGGTATACAACTAGGTCGAGCCTATCGACCTAGTTTCATATTCTGTACGCAGGTTTTCAACTTCATAAACCTTATTGATCTAGTTTCATATTATGTGCATATGTTTTCAACTTCATTCAACCTATTGATCTATATCTATCTTCTATGTGTAGGTTTATAACTTCATAAACCCTATCGATCTAATTATGATATTTGTGTATAGGGATTTTAGTTTCATCTAACTAGATCAAACTAGTCGATCCAATCATCTATTTTATTTTTTATGCATAACTCAATCAACCTACTCAATTTATTCATTATTGTATTTTGGCTTCATCTAACTAAATTGATATGATTAATTTAGTTTTATTTTCTTATTTTTTATTAGTCTTATTTAAACTATATCTTATAAATCAATTGTGTTTAATAACACTATTTTATTCCTTTACATGATCAAAAAATCACCTAGACAACTTAGTCAAATAGTAATTTAGCATTTTTAGAAAAATTATAAATTGACCTGGTCAATCTTGTTTTATCCTCCAAGTTTAGTATAAATATATTAGTATTTCCCTATTATCAATTTTTAAAGTAAATTTAATTTCTCACATTTTATTTAAAATTCAAATTTTGTACCATTTTTCTCAATTTGTCAATTCTATAAAATTGTACCCACATAGTTAACTAGATCGACTGGCTCAATCTAGTTTTATGCCATCAAACTAAGTTGACTAGGTTGACTTTATTTATTTTAGCTTGTTTTATAATATACTAAATCAATCAAATTGACTCTATTTTGTATTATTTGTCTAACTAGATCAATCTACTCGATCTTCTTCTATATGTTTCAATCTTCTAGCATAGGCAAAGGAAATTAACCTATATTACATAGTAACTAAAATCAATTTTAGTTTTTAGCTAGGTGCTTATTTTTTTTATTTCAAAAATTATAACTTGGTTTTAATAAAATTGATTTTTGGCTTTATTTTCATCTTGCTTGGTTTTCCCTAAGAACTATATATCTATAGTTTTAAAACTACTTAGCTACTATCATGAAGGCCTATGTGATACTTTATTTATGGTCCTTGTCTATTTTTTATAGATATCATGGTGTGAGGGGCCTTCCCTAATACTTATATCCATAGTATAGATCTAATCATGATCTTTATTTTCCATGTACTTCATAGTATTTTGGAAATGCCTATGATCTCCTTTTGTATTAAACCTTAGGAATCCAACCATCTATTTGATTATGTGGTGCATCGGTTAGCAGTTATCATCAAGAAGTTACTTATAGATTACCCTTAAAAATGGGTGTATTGGGCTATGGTAATGGTATTTCTTCCATATTTAAAACTTTTAAATATTGGGATGACACTATTCAATGGACAAGCCAGTATTTTGGAAGCCTACATAATCAATCACAATTTTTAATACAACTTCCCAATCTTTTTTTAGATAATTATCTAGTATATACATTATATTATTTTTGTTTGTAATTTACAATTATATGTTGTATTACAAATTATATTAGCCAACATTGATACAAGTTATGTGTTGTGTTTTTCAAACTTTAAAATTTTTATTTTCTTACTTTTCCATCCATATTGACCAGCTCGACCTACTCAATTTACAAATTATTCTATTTTCATATTTTTTCAACTAAATCAACCAACTCAACCTAGTCAATTTACAGAGTATTCTATTTTATTAATTTTTCAACTAGATCAACCATATTGACCTAGATAGTTTATAGACTATTCTATTATCCTACTTTTTCAACTAGATCATCTAGCTTGACCTAGTCAGTTTATAGACTATTCTATATTTATACTTTTCAAACTAGCTCTACCTAATCTATTTATAGATTTCTTTTTATCTTGTTAATCCAATTAGATCAACCAACTCAATCTCATTCATTTTTATCTTCTATATTTTCATTTCCATAATAAGTATTAAGATAATCCTTTCATCATGTAACATTTATTTAATGAAGTTGCACATAAAAACCAAACTAACATGATGAGTCTTGTTAATCCTCATAAATCCTCTAAGATGCATTTAACATATCATGTAGTAGATAATCTTGACCTTAAAAATATCCAAATCACCAGTAGAATCACCAACTATAAGATTCCTCCCTATTCTACTTCTCTTGATCATTTATTCCTACAAACATTAGAGGATGAAAGTGATCTCAAGTATATAGTTTAAATGATCCTCTTCATCAATGAAAACCCTCAACATCAGGGTAAGGATACCACAATCATTTATAACCTCATGATGGGGCCTCACATTGGAGAACCCCATTCACCTTCACCTATCTTTGCTATGAGAGTTAAGTCAAGTCATTATACAAATTCTATCACATATTTTTCCTCTCTCATGATGTGTTATACTATCATGACATCAACTTCCATGCCTTCTTCATCTTCCATTCCAACCATTGCTATAAACATGGTAGGCATGACCTTTAGTAGGTCTACTCAAAATACCCATGCTAATACTTAAATCCATACAACTACTAATGCATCTCAAGCTATTAGTGTATTCCAAACTCTTAATGCCTCGCATAATGATAATGCATCCCATACTACTTCCACTAGTAAAAATACCAATAATACTAATCAATTATTATTGTAAACTTTAAATCAAATGGATTCTTTTCAAACTAATAATGCCATTCAAATGATGCAAATGCAAAATCAACTAATGCATTTCTAAAATCATCCTCAACCTACTCAATGGGGGTAAAAAACCCTAGTGCCCCTAACCCCCACAAACCCCCTTAGAGATTCACATGGTAACATTATACCACAATTGCCACTTCTTAATAAGGCTATTAAACACTTACAAAATGAACCTCTAGTTCCTAAAATTTCAAACATTAACATAAGTGGCATAGTTCCCACTATTACTTATAATGTACCCACTAATCTAGCCTTACATTTGAAAAAAATTAGAAGTCTATCCAAGGATTAGGTTAAACTTAACACCTTTATCACCACCAAGCTACTAGCTAAAACCTTTTCAGGTGATGCTCTAGATTGGTACAATCAACATAAAACTAATTTTATCACTAGTTTGGAAGACTTAGTAAATGCATTAGTTTAATAATTCCAAACTAATGATCTCCCTAAAAATAACCTAGCTCATTTTATAAATTACAAATAATTTAAATCTAAAAAATCACAAGTATTCACCAAACAATGGAAAGCCTTGTCCAAAAAAATTGAGAATAATATTTCTAATGATAATCTATTTCATTTACTCACTAATGCACTTCACTCCATATTAAAATATCATGTGAGGACTCTTTTTCCAAAATATTTATAAGAAGCCCTTAACCAAGTTAAATGTCAAGATTTACTTATATAATAATTTGAGCCTTCACACCCTCTAATAGGGACCCAAATGATTATGACAGCCAAAAATAGACATGCAACCAATAATGGTGTTATGGATACCTATGATTCCATACACACTATTCAAGACGTTGCTCCAAGTATTCCCATAGAGCCTATTATTTCATCACCAAATTCTAGTAATTCTCATCATAGTTCTACATTTTCTCAAGTAAATAATGTAAATATCCACAAACTAATTTCCTTAGTAGAGATTCAAAAGTGTCTTCCTTAACCTTCACCATGAGATCTTGATACTACTCACCCTATTAAACACTAGTATTATCCACACAAATTCTTTTGGTATCATGCAAGTTGAGGCCACTCTCATGTAACTTGTCACTAGTTAAAAAACTTTATGAATATATTCTTAGACCTAATTTTGATCATGAATCACTCATACGTATATGTTAATAGGCTTATAAATTAGAAACTAAGGCTCATAAAACTAGAACTAAACATGAGTCCCTTAACTAGGCAAATTCTCATTTAGCTATTTACAAGGATCTCCTTCTTAATCATAAAACTAATTCTAACCAACCTCCCACTACTAATAATGTCAAAATTTCTCTAGATCCTAACATGCATGATGAGAATGGTGTTAATATGAATAACATGAGGATATTAGTTTCCTATATAAATCATTATCCATATTTCAACTACAATAATTTCCCAAAGCTCCATATTGTTCAAGATTCTTACCCATCCTATCTCATGAAATTGGGGCAATTGAAACCAATTCCAATAAATTTAAAAAACTCATAAATGTCAAATCCAACAACATAGTTAGATAATAACTCACATACTATCAATATAAATTATACTCCTCCTTTAACTAAGATGCCTCATTTAAAAATCTCAAAATCTTCTATCATTGGTAATTCTTCCTCTCAAGCACAAGAAGAAACTAATAATTCGACCATGTCATTTAAGATAACACAAATAGATATAATCAATCAACCCACATTACTAAAACTCAATCAAATACACATTACCAACATCAATTTCAATGCACTTCTACTATACTCTCAAAGGATTTAATTTAACACTATGCACCTTTATCTAATAGAATTCTAATAGGATATGATGAATTAGATCCTATAGCCTAAATTCCACATCTCCCATCTCAAATCCCTTTCTTATAACTCATGATAACTTCTCCTTGTCATTATAATATTTTAATGCAACTTTTATTTAAAATGAACATCCCTCACTCCCCACATGTGGGATAAGAAGCTACTTTATTGGGGTCTGAAGATAACATTCTTTAGTAGTGTGAAGAAATGTCTATCCACATTAACGAAATGGTAGTTACTTATTTTTCACTAAAATTACCTATCTCTTTAATGATTCCTAATGAGATATTGTTTCATGTAGATGGTCCTCCATTATTCATTAACATCTAAATAGGAGATATCCAAGTTAAATTTATATGAATTGATGAAGTTTTAGGCACTTGTGTGGCCTCCTTTGATTTTATTAAAACATTTATATATTTTGAATGTAATCTAAAATCTACTCAAATTACATGTCAAGGATACGATAGAAGACAAATGCCTCCTTTAGGGTGTGTTTAGATTCCTATCACAGTTCCCACTATCATGATGGGTGTCAAAGTCATGATATTTAACTTCCCACTTTCATATAAAATTTTATATGTTAAACCTTAGACATACCACATGATATTTGTAGCCTCACATACTAATGTGTTAAGTTTCCCTATAATGGTGTTATATACAAGATTCATGGAGATATTAATCCTTAGAATTTTGAAAATTTTCAAGATTGAGGTGTTTTTAAAATACCTACCCTTTAACCTTTACCTTGCATACCATTTCATGAGTTATAATGTTTTAATTATCCAATCAAATCTAATAGATGTTACAATAGTCACCCTAAATTAATAGGAGACATACCACCTAATCTCTTAGATTTAGAGAATGATGAACTAAATGAGATCAATTTGAAAATATGAAAAATTCATCTCTCCCCTCACATACTCACTCAATCGCCTCATTATCTATGACTTATATCTCATCAAAAACCATTATATATAAAATTAATCACTCTAATAAAAAGTAAACACTCAACTCATCATGCCTCTTTAATCGATAAAATCATTGATGTGTGTACTACTGATCTTCACACTCCTAATTATGATTATTCATATTCATTATATGATCCCTTTTATCTAAATTTTCTCAAGCTAAAAATGTATAGATACTTATATATCATTCTTATTTACAACTTTCTCTTAGTTATATTCATGTAGATCTTTCTCCTTTTATAGTACCTGATATTAGTTCTTCTTTTGATGTTCACATGTCTGAGATGGGGCACGTAAACATTACTCCTCTAGTCAATATTTATCCTATTCATAGTATTCTTATTCACCATTTTATGTAAGGACCTTACTAGTTCATTATATACTCTAATCCTTCCAACTTACTTCCTCTAGAGATTTTGGTTGCACTACTTTGATCTCATCTCTTAATACATCCTAGCCTCATCCTAATATTATTATGAGTTATCCTCCTATTAGTGATGGGATACTAAATTTCCATAATATTTAAACTCTACTGACATGATGGGAAAATGAGCCTTATTTTGATATCTATAGATTTTACAGTCATTGGACCAAGAATTGTCATGCACATCAACAACAACAAGCCTCAAGCTCTAATTCTACTATAGATAGACAACCATCATAGTCTTCTACTCTTAGATGTATTTATTAATTTCATGGAACATGTGATCATTATTTATATCTTTGGTATTACATTGATACACTTCATCCAAAGAAGGCATAGTCTATAAACAAGAGGCTACCTCCACCTAAGATACTTATAGAATACATTCATAAATATGAGGAAGTTTATTATATTTGGAATCAATGTAATACATGTAATATAGATATATTTCAAGTGTTACATCATCACTTTTGTGATTTCCTATGGAATGAACCTTCACTGACTTAGCCACATACTCCAACTCATTTGTGGATAAAGGCATAGCCTTTCCCATAGCCCATATTTACTCATAGATCTAAGGATGTTCATCATAGTTTGACATTAGTTCTTTGCATTGAGTATCTATTGCAATAACTACACCATAAGAATTATTATTATTATAAAATACCCACTTTTAAAGTATAGATAGTGCATCAAGAAGCCTTTTCATGACTTTATACAAAGATTGATGAATCTTTGATTAAAGTAGGAATACAGTTACACAAGGATGTATCGACTATTATGGATTATATTTATCGTGAAATTTATCAATACTTGTGAACACATGATGGTGTTTCATAACATTATTTATTATAGATTCACATGATTTGGATTTGATTTATGAGCATATATTAATTGTTTTTTTACTTATCACTTGGAAATGTTTCATGGATTAATTTCATTTTTCATCTATTTTTCCCCTATTTTTCTTTAGGATGATTTATTTTTATTCTTTTTATGTCATTTTTCTGAATAAGATAGTTATTATTATGACATGGTTATAAATCCACACCCCATTTAATATCTTATCACTACCACATGATCAAATTAATAATCATATTTATCATTGTATAACTCCATACATAAATCTATTATATCTCTATTTTTCATTCATACTAAGCATGCATATGATTAGTTTTGATATCACATGATTTTTTATGAGAAAGACTATTTATTTATAATGATGACAAAATATCTTAATATATTATATCTATTAACCAAATCCTAAAGCTTATATGTGTTCATCACTTTTATCACTCATGTTTGGTTATTTTGAATTTGTATGGAGGAGGAATAAAAAAAGCCATAAAAATTTAAAATCCAAATCATTTAAACAAAAATAAATGATAAAAAAGCACAAATAAACATTCAAATTAAAAAAAAAACACAAAAATACATGATTCATATCTTAGCACATCTCTTATTCCTATTCAAAACTCAAACCCCATAGTTGGTCTCATGATAGAGTCGAGGTCCATTGAGGTTTGGTAGGATGGTAGAATGGGATAGGAAGTCTCAAACTTATCTATCATGCTAACTAATTTCTCATGAAATTTCCCAATCTTCATAGTAGACTGATAGCTCTCTAATGGGTCCTAAGGAATGGGGAACATGTTGTGTGAAGGTAGGGCCATTTTAATTTTATTGTATTTATAACCTTCATGAGATAATCTTAGTACTAAAATTATTCACCTATAAAGTTCTATGTTTATTTTGAACAAATGTATTTTGAATTTGGAATCCAATAAATTCTTAGCACCTACCTATTTACTTTGTATGTCTCATGCCTATTAAGGTTTATTACAAATAGCTATGTCATATTTTTACCATTCCCTATTTCATTAAAACATTCCCAATATTCCTCCTTGATGAATATTGTTTTTTAACTGATCATACCCCTTTTATTTTCTTTTTTTGAGTAGAAATATAATACCTTATATAGGACTTGACCTTCGTCACAAATATTACATTACCATCGATTAGTATTTCCCATTATTGTTATTTACCTCATTGGTTTACCCTTTGTGCGTTACATTTTAAGACCTTGGATAGGACCAATATTTCCTCACAAAGTATCCTTAAGATTCACATCATGATTCAATCACAAAATAAATATAATTATTCTAAACAAGTGATTCTATTGTCACTTGTTTTATGTCTTATAAGTTTTCCAACTAGATTTAGTGTGTTTTATATTTTCATTATTACAATCCATTTATCCAAGTTTTACATGTTTCTCAACTTGATTTAGTGTGTTTTACATTTTCATTATTAAAATCCATTTATCTACATTTTACATGCTTCTCAAATTGATTTAGTGTGTTTTAAATTTTATTCCATTATTGTCTTTTATTTATGTTTACATGTTTCTCAACTTGATTTAGTGTGTATTATATTTATTCCATTTTTTATAATTGATTTACATTTTACATGCTTCCCAACATAGTTTAGTGTGTTTTACATTATATTTTTCCATGAGATCTAATATATTTTACATTACATTTTACATTTTTATATCATCATTTGTTCACAATTACTAGAAAAAAAATAAAAAATACATCATACACAATAACATGATATAATAATACAATAGTAACTCTATAGCTTTGGTCCACCATACCTATTTAGTGGGTAGGATACACTACCCATCGACCCCTGACATTGCCCCCTCTGAATGGTGCATTACAATGAATTCATTCATGTATAAAGGCCCTCAATCTAGACCTATAAATTATCCACTAGCCTTATATATATTCCAACTCTCTATATGTATCCAAGTGATTAGCTTGGTCCTTAACTAGTTCCTACCACACTCACCTCTCCATTTCCCACTCTTAGTGGAAAATCCACATATGATGTATCTCCTTATCTTTGTAATTCTCATGTTGCCTCACCAACAAATTGAAACTAATTAGAATAAGTTGGAGTAGAGGGTACAATATGATCAATCATATAAGTAGTGTCATGATGTAATAACACATCATCCAAAATATCATGATGTGACACCTTCACTACCACAAACCATCTAAACTCCTCAAAAGTATCTAAAAAACACAAACTAGATGTATATTAGATCTCTCACATGCACATATATATACATATCTCCCAAAATCATTCATCTAA
The DNA here is from genome assembly GCA_037957365.1 of Torreya grandis. Classification (NCBI taxonomy): domain Eukaryota; kingdom Viridiplantae; phylum Streptophyta; class Pinopsida; order Cupressales; family Taxaceae; genus Torreya; species Torreya grandis. Next base: position 228,431 of record JARHVA010009878.1, read on the forward strand.
AAAAATATATATCTAGTTATCCACAACATAATAAACATTAATTAGGTATTAATCACTCACCAACAATTGTCTTTCTATCGACTCGCCCACCAAGTACCTCCATTGGGGCATGTTTCTGGGGTGCTACAAAACTACATGGGAGAACATGAGAGTGTAATGGTCTACTATGAATCTAAAAATATATGGACCATTTCTCTATAGGCTATTACATAATATCTTCATGTTTGGTTTCCTTTGCATATGGATCCTCCTCCTCCTCCTATACCTCTACCTACAGCTACAACTACCTTTATCTGCACCCTCATGGTGCCCATGGTGGTAACTATAAATCATGTTTTGGAAAAATAATTTCCACCTCCTTCTCCATCAATCTCCCCTCTCTTTGTTATCACCATCATCATCTCACCTAAGGTCTCAATCAACATGGATGAATGAAAGGCACATCCATAGGCACCCCTACACCTCCACTATCCCTCTACTCCCTAACATATCATGATAAATATTTAGGCACTACTATAGGCACCATTAGAGGTGGAAACCCCAATTGAATTGGTAATGGAGTAAAAATATGTGGCTCTACCCATCATGTATAATGACTAGTGATACAAACATGGCCCAGTCCCTCAAAAATAGTTGGGCAAAAAGGCTAACTAGCTACAATACCTGCATAAGGCTACCACACAATATCTCCTCAAGTGATAGTCTATATTGTTGGGGAATAAGGTATATCCCATAGCACATGATCATGTACCCATCTTAAAACATGAGATAAACTACCATCTATCATATGAGGCAACCCCACAATATGATACATAGAAAATTTCTCATAAATCTAACTACTCAACAAAATAATGGGGTACATAGTGATTTGTACTTGTGAAATAATGTTATACATATCATGTACCAACTAAACCCAAAAAACTGACCCTATATCACACATAGTACCTTACTCTAATATCAAATGACATAAGGTGACTATAAATAGTATCACCTTCCCATCAAACTTATGATAGATCACATGAGTTGTCTGTTGGTGTAAGTTTTATGTACACCATAACCATAATGAGATAACCTCTAAAATTTTAGGATATCAATGGATGTAAACTCCACTCCAGGGCACAAGTTGTAGGTATGTATTTTATTTCAACCTATTGATGGAATAGTGGGTAGGGCATGTAGGTTATTGACAAGGTTTTTGTATGGAGGTGTGGTTCCTAATAAGGGTAGTGAAACTCTATGCAAGATGGGTAGCTAGTCACAAATATAGAGTGGGTATATCTCAAAATAAACTCATAAAAGGGAGGGAATGGTAAGTTAGAAAATAAATCTTATATGATTTTTAGGAACTACTTCCCTAGTTGGTTTCTAAAAGGATGAGTGCTCTCAGAACCTATGCCTATTTCTAGAAGCAATTGCACACACACAGTCAGATATGACTAAGAAGTCTAAGGAGATAAAGATGTAAGAAATTCAAAAGCCTCTAAAAAATTTTGTTCTTTTTAGGGTAGGTGCTTCACACCCTTAATTAATATATTATGGCTTGGGTTAGTAAAGTATCTAAGGTAGCAGTTGCACACACACACAAAATTACATCCAAGAAAACACTCATGTATAATCAAAATTATGAATCAATTTAAACTTGAATATCTTAACCAATGTATTTACCAATCTTTAAAAATCTATTACACATATACATATTAGTATATCAATTAAAATAATCAAGAATCTATTTGTAGCTTTTATACACTAAATATTATTGAAACATACAACCAAAGAAAGTAACAACTAATTAAACAAAAATTGGAAATAAAATACAAAAACACATTTGTTGATGATTAAAATTGGTTTTGATCATGTATTAAAAAATTCTTTGACAAAAATCCAAGTTGGATTATAATTATTTATATAGACTTGGGGAAGGGGTCGCCTCATCCTCCAAGTTCATGCAAGGTAGTTACATGTGATAGTCAAAACATATAATTCTAACTATGGTCTAAAACCATATAAGAGTTTACTTATAGTTATCTATTTAAAATAGTCTTTGACAAATTCATGTTGCATGTGCATGTTTATAAATATAGAATCACTTTTTTACAATTATATCTTGAACTATATGTAAACTTTAGAATATGTGTTGTTTACCAAAATTGTACATGCCTCCTTTTATAGGTTGTGAGAACAACCTATTGATATTTTAGATTAGACACCTTCAAATAAAAATCTAACATATGCATGAAAGACCAAAATCACTTTACCAATATTTTAGAACCAATGGCACTAATGTTATGCATGACTAATCTAAACTATGCATTGCATTCTCACCCGTGCCTTTTATAGAATCTAGATCTTCACTTTTATATTCACCATTTAGATTAAGATATGCATGTTCATACTATAGATTAATTGTGAGACCTAATTTATACTAATAAATATTAATCAAGTGTCTAAAGATCTAAGTATTCTATCCATAATACCCTACTATCTTTTAAAATGTGACACATGTCAACACTTGCTTGGCTCCAAGATCTTTGAAAATTACAACTAAGACTCACACCATCTATCCTTTGCATGATGGAATGCAAGTGTGCCAATTAAAATATCTTCATTGGTTATAAGACCTTTAAAAATTCCATGTTGATCTTGTACTATTGATCCTTATGTGCTGGTTTAACATGGTTTGTTGGATCTATGTACTATGTTCCCTACTTCTTCCCATGGGTCATTGGATTTGTGTATTGGGCTCCCATGATGGTGACACTTGTCACTCTCATAGAGATTTAACATTTTAACTCACTCTCATGTCATTTGATCAAATGGGCCTAAGTATATGTGTGTTACATCATCTTGATTTGAATCCAAATGAGTACTTTATGGGATTCAATTTCACATTCACATGACCATCAACTAATGTCCTCATAGTCATCAATGATGTTTGTATGACTGTCAAATTTAATCTCATAAGTTTGACCATTACTGAATTCAAATTTGATGTTCATGTGACTATCAAATTATGTCCACATGACTATTAAATTTAATCTCATAGGTTGGATAAGTGTCATTTCCTTGGGACTCCCTATTCCTACAAACATAAGTACAAAATGACTTAGCATAATACTTTAAGAAATAATTATAGAGGACCTTACATGAATATTTCATTCTAAGGTTTTAGTATTAATAAAATATGATTTAGGTTGAGGCTAAAATATTAAATTGAGCTCAAAACATAATGAAATTCTCTCTAATTAAAGGTGCCACTTGGCAATCTGGTATTTATTTCAAGGTAATTATTATGAGAGAATTACTTTAGGATTTCTATGTGGGGGAATTATTTTAGGGTGATTTTTGTTATATAATTACTTCAAGATTTATATGTGGGAGAATTGTTTTAGGGGAATTATTTTGGACAAAATGTCCACAATAATTCTCTTGAAGGGTCATTTTTTTCAAACAAAATGTCTAAAGGAAAGCTTGAAGGGATGGTCTCAAAAGGGTCAAAGGGAAAGATGTTTCAGAGAAAATGTCTAAAGGAATTTGGCCAAAGGGCAAAAGGCTCAGGACAAAAGTCTTGAAGGAATTGGCTGAAGGTAAAAAGGCCTAGGATAAAAGTCTTGAAGGGTAAGTCTTGGAGTGGAAAGGGTCCAGGGCAAAGTCCTAAAGGATAAGTGGTCATTTAAAAAATCCTGAGGGGTATTTTTTCAAATTTCCAAAGGGTTGGTTCAAAGAGTATAAAGGTCATGCACCCTTGGGGGAATTGTTTTTGGCCTTTTTCATTAGATAAAATATCTAAAACAAAAAGTTTGAGTTAAATGGCTTGGAGAAAAAAAGTCCTGAAGGATAGGCTAGTAGGGAAAAAATGCGCAAGATAAAAGTCCCAAAGGATAGGTATGGAGGGACTAGAGGGAAATTGAAAAAGTCCTAAAGGGTAACCACAAAAGTCTTGAAGGGCACTTTCAAAAGGCCGAAGGGTATGTTTAGAAAGTCTGAAGGAATATGTGTCCTTGACAAAACTTCTGAAGGGTAAGTCAGAGGCAAAGGTTTATTTCAAAATTCCCAAAGGAATTTCATTGGGGCAATTGTTTTATAAAAATATTTGAAACAATTCTCCTAAATATTCATTCTCTTAGATAAAATGTCTAAAGGAATTCAATTGGCTCAGGGAAAGCATCTCAGATGAAAATTCTAAAGGAAATGTTCAAAAAGGTAAAGGTGCAAGATAAAAGTCCCAAAGGATAGGTATGGAGGGACTAGAGGGAAATTGAAAAAGGTCCAAAGGAAAAATGTTGGGTAAAATGGCCACAACAAAAAGGTTGAATGACATATTATACAAATCCCAAAGGGTAGGTTGCCAAGGAAAGGGGAATTTCAAAGTCTTGAAGGGAAATTTAAACTGTCGAAGGGTAATTTCTATTTGGAAACAATCCAAAGGGTCTACTTTATAGGGCATTTCATCCATGAAAAAATTCCTAAAGGATCTACTTCATAAAGGTCAAAGGGCTATTCAAAAGGGAAAAGTGTATCAACAAGATTGTTTGCAAGAATAAGTCTAATTCGAGGAAATTATTTTGGAAAAATTGTTATGGGTAAAATGTTGTGAAGAGAAAAATCCGTCATAAAAAATGTTTGACATAATAAACTTGAAGGCCAATTCTTGCAAAACAAAAATTTTGAAGAGAAAATCCTGAAAACATAATTCCCAAAAAAGATTCTCGAATAAGGTTAGTCCATGAAAATATAAGTCCATAATAATTAGCTCAAAGTAAAAAACTTGATAGAACAAAATATTTAGTCTATGAAAACACATTATCAATTCCATCTTTCCAAAGTATAAAAGGCCAAATCATGATCTTTTCCTAGAATTTGCATAAACACATAGAAGAGGAGCTCAAAGTCAAGACCATATTCTCAAAAAAGTGGGTCCCCATTTCCCTATGGGAAAAAGAGGGTGTGTTAGGTACAATAAATGGTGACTATAGGAGGAATACTCCTGAGTATTCAAGAACCCATAATTATGGTTTACAATCCTAAATCAATCATGAAGTATGCCACAAAATAATACTTGAATCAAAAACATGAAATAAACTCCTAAGTTAATTTACACAACATACTTGCCTTCCAATTTCTTGGATCTATGTGCATAAAAATGTGTAATTTATTTAAACCCTATTGTGATTAGTTTTTCCAAGGCTTTGATGGGGCTATAGGTTTCTATCTAGTATCTATTAAATATCAAAAAGTAATGGAAGTTTAGTCATTACTCTTCTTCTAACCAAGTGATCATAGCCCTGACAGAGATACCTTGGGCTCCTTCTCTTCTCATTCCATTATTTTCTTTTGATCATGATGGGTGGTACATTGACCTTTTTCCATCTTGTGAGCCTTTTTATTTTCTTTAGATTTTATTTTAGTATTTTTAATTCATAGGTTGTTTATTTTTTTATCTCTTCTTTTGTTCTTTAATGGAAAAAAGAAGAGGTGGAACCCCAGTGAGCTAGTATATTTATAAAACAAATCACTACTAGAACATCCCTGCCAGTGACATTTATTCCTAGAATTGTCATTTCCAATAGGTGCTTAATGTGATTAGTGTATTTGATCCTATAAAATAATAAAACTTTCTAAATTTTTATGAAGTAATCTAAAATCAACTTCCATATGCCCAATAAAATTATTCAATTATGACACTATTCAAAATAATCCATGATTACCTACCTTCATCCTAAAGACTCAAAAACACATAACTATGCCTAATCTGTAAACTAGTCCCAAAGTGTTAAGATTTTAATTTCCCCCTTTTTCACAAGTCATAAGATTAGTAAGTTTGGATTTTAACTTGGTTATAGTTAGATCAAACACAATTCAGATTGTTAGAGAAAGCAAAGAACAACTAATCTAAGAAAGCACTGAAATCTAATCTATGAAATCAAAATATTAAAATCAAGAAAGATTAATCTAGAAAGCAAGAAACTGGTCTATGAAAGCAAGAAATTTAATCTATGAAAGTAAGGAATTAATCTAATAAAGTGGTAAATATAACTTATGAAAGAAAGGAACTAATCTAATCCTACAACTACATTCATTTATCCCTCATTACTCAATAACATCAACAAACAATATATCTCTAAAGTAGTTCTTTAGGAACTTTCTATCGACTGTATATATAAGCTCATTGCCTTGGAGTTCCTTTAGATGAAATGCATTATTTCCCATGATCTATGAAATCTGGTATGGTCCAATTCATAGTGAGGCAAACTTGTCATGTTGTCCTTTTTTTTCATGGGTTTTATCCCAAAGTAGCACTAGATCTAAAATCTTAAATGCTTTGACTTTCACTCTCTTATAAAACCACCTCTCGACCATGTCTTGGTGTTTATTGAATGTCTGTAAGGCCTTAGTACTTGAATCTTCCATTTTGATTATGTCCAACAACCTTGATTCTACTTTATCACTTGGTTCCATGTAGTCCTACATAAATTTATATGTGGGTAACTTCATCATAATTGGGAATACAGGATTGCATCCATACACCATTAGGTAGGGTAAATATTTAAGGGCTTGATTATGTCTAATCTAGTTTGCCCAAAGAGCATACTTCAATAAATTATGTCAGTCCCTAGGCTTGTCTCCAGCTGATTTCTTAATTGCATTCATCATATTCTTGTTCATTGATTTTTCTAGTTCATTTCCCTAAGGATAATGGTTAGAAGATGACCTGATAATGATCTAGTTATCATGTGCCCATTCAAGAAATTTTATCGATATGAAATCTGGTCCATTATCACAAACTATGGAAATGGGTGTGCCAAATTTGGTTATTATGTGTTCCTCAAAAAAGTGAATCACATCTTGTCCTCTACAATTCTTTGTGGCTATAGATTCAGTCCATCTAGTGCAATAATCCATAGTAGTAAGAAAAAACTTATGGCATATTGATAAATTTGGGTTGATGACACCAATGAGATCTAAAACCCACTAGTAAAATGGCCTTCCTTTAATAACTAGTTGTAAAGGCATTACTATGTGTACTTATCTCTTGGATAAAGCTTGACATTCATGGCATGTTTTCACATGAGCGTGAACATATTTGAAAATTAATGGCTAGAAGTAGCCCATTTTCAAGATCTTATGAGTTTTGGTATTTCTATAAGGATGACCTTTGCCTATCTTCTAATGCAAGTTCTCTAAGATTTCTTGAGCTTCCTCTATAGATACACACCTGATATAAATACCTTCATAATTTATCCTATAAAGGACTCCCTTTTTATCATGTAATGGGCATCTTTGAACCTTAAGGCTCTTCTTCTCTCTCTATTGAGCTTTAGGAAACAAGTTCTTGTAAGTAAATACTATATTGGATCATCATATCATTCTCCTTTAGATATTTGAGCTTCACATACCTATTTAACTATGATGTATGGATCTGGTTCAATCATCAGCTAAACAATGCCTTTCCCTCAAATGATCTTTGTAAGCTTGATCTCTATGTCAAATTCTTTCAACTTGGCCATCCATTTTCCTCATCATTCTCCTAACTCATTTTTTAATAGGGTGAGTTTGATAGTAGGATCAAGTATGATAACAATGACTTTATTCCTCAAGATGTAGTGTCAAAAATTCTTCACTACTTTGACAAGGGCAAAATTTTGTTTGTCAATCATAGAGTACCTGAGTTATAAATCTTTCAAGTTTTTTCTCATGAATGTGATTAGATACTCATTCTTATCCTTCTTCTACATGATGATAGTAGTGATCATATTCTCTAAACTAAATGAGTATAGGTATAAATCTTTACTAAAATCTAGACTTAACAATACTAGAGCCTATGATATGGTGTCTTTAATGTCCTAGAAGGACTTTCAGGCTTTGGCTATCCATTTGATTTTGGCATCTTGCTTGATCATGGCATTCAAGGGTCTGATGATCTTTGTGAATATTGAGATAAACTTCCTAACAAAGTTAATATTTTTTAATAATTATTTAAGCTCCTTGTTGTTTGGTAGCTGAATTTTGGAAACCACCTAAATTCTATTTGGGTTAATGGTGATCCCATCCTTGGTGATGATGTTCCTTAAAATATTACCTTCAATCACTCTGAATATGCTCTTCTTTAGATTTAATGAAATATTAAACCTTATGCATCTTTTGAATATGGACTGTAGGTGACTTATGTGGTCTTTTGATTCATTAAAAACATCATAAGATCATCCAAATAGATGGCTATACATTTTATTGTTTATCCTTTAAAATCATGATCCATGGTGCATAAAAAGGTCACTCATAAATTTATTAGGCTAAATGGCATCCTCTTATATTCATAAGTTCCCCACTTTGTAATGAATTCCATCTTCATTCTATCCTCAAATTACACCAATACTTGATTGTATCTTGAAAATACATCCAAGAAGGACATCATTCTATAACCACTTACTATTTATATCACCTCATCCAAAGAAGGCAGGGGATAATTATCCTTTTTAAAATCCTTGTTTATATTTTTTAAGTCCACACATAATCTAATCTCACCATTCTTCTTTTTTATTGGGACCAAATTGGCCACCTAGGTAGAATGCCAAACTGGGAAGATGATTTTTTCACTTAAAAGCTTATCCACTTCTCTCTAAATGATAGGATTTAAAATTGGATTGACTAGTATTTTCATTTATTTTAATATTTTGTGATCTATCTTTAAGGGAATCATATGAGTGATGACCTAAGGATCATAAACTTTCAGATCCTCATATGTCTAGGTAATGATTTCCCTATATTGATAAATCTTAAATCCTTCACTCATTACCTCTCTTCTAGGGTGAAATTGAGACAAATATTAACATAACATGGGATGTGATCATCTCTTATATTTTCCTTTATGATGTCTGATTTGACCTTTCACTATCTTAGTTGTTGTGCCTAAGTATCTATGTCAAATGGTCTTTCCAAGGAGACCAAGCCAACTAAAATTTGATTCTCCTTGAGTTGAATAATGCTCTCTTTATCTTATTCCTCTTGGTAGAGGTGATTAATACCCTTGTCATTGATGATTTGGGATTAAAATTCCCTTGAATTAGTTATAAACTGGATAATTTGATGATCATCATCAAAAACTTGGAAATTTTTTATGTTATCTAGAATAGAGGGGCATGGTACCGCCCAATTAAGAATTTTTTTTACCTTATATTATTGTAGTGGCTCTAGATTAGTGGTAGTGGCAGCTAATAAATCAATAATATGATTTTTCTCTCTGGGAAATGATACTATGTTAAAAGATTCAAAGCTTTCAATCAGGTCCCATGCTCTATACTTGTATCTCTTCAAATAAGATAGCTTACATTGGTATTTATTTCTAACTTGATTGACCACCACCTCTAAGTCACAAAATATTGATATCTACTTCACATTATTCTTGAGTGCAAACTATATTCCTAAAACTAAAGCCTCATAGTTTGCTCTATTGTTAGTACATGGAAATTGTAACATGTATGCTACCAAGAATTTTTTACCTTGTGGATCAATCATCTTGATTCCTATGCCTAACCCTTTCTTAGATCTGGTACCAACTTGGATCTAGTGCCATCAAATTTTAGAGTTCATAACTAATTAGAACCTTTAATTTTTGTCTTATGTACTTTATTTTGATAGTAAAAGTATAAATACCAAGACTGGGTGACTCATACTTTACCTCTTCATTCTTGACATTGTCCTCTATAATGGGATACTTCATTCTTGGCTCTCTGTCAATTCTAATTTTATTCACAAGTCCTCTCCATGGTATCCATATATGAGAAAAGTTTGTATATAGATATATGTTAAGTGTTGTGGACCAATCCTTAGCAGCAAACTTTAGCCTTTAGGTATGTCCAACACTAGAATATAAATGGTCATTTGGACTCTTGAATCAGATGCTACTTGAATGTGCATATTGTTCAATTCTCCAACTACTAGGACCACTATATTGTCTAGTTAATAAACTATCCTCTTTGAAGGGCTTGGCATGAGACCAAACTTTTGGCATATGGATGTAGGCATGACAGTTCTAGATGCTCTAAAATCAACTAAATAGTTATGAATGTTCTTGCCAAATGCCCAGATAGTTAACAAAAAGGGTGTAACTTCTAGCTTAATCTTGTAGATGATGTTGGTGTTAGATTATTTTGATTTGTCTATAGATGCTTTTACTTTTTCTATTGGTGCCTTTCTAGTATTGGACTTATAGATCAGCTCCTTTTTTTTGGTAATATGTGTTAACTCATGAAAAGTTGTATTCACCTTGATCTTTTTCATATCCTCAACAATGTTGTATCCTCCTTTATTTGATTCTTCCTTGATTTTCTATTGATAATTCCCCTTTTGAGGGGGTATATTATTGTCTACTCTAGGATTAAGAAGAATCACCATGGTATTTGGAGGATTCGATGTTATGAGTGTTTTCTTATTCCTTAGATTGTATGCAACTCTCTAGAACTATCGAAAGACATGAACTTTATCCATGTTGTCCTCTAACTCATTTTCATCTTCACCTAGAAAAGGAAACTCTTGAGTTTCAAATAATATGGAAGTGCTAAAAGAGCCAGGATCTGGATGATGCTCAGATGGATTATGCATCTGATCTTATCTAACCACATCTCTTTGAAATATTTTGAATACTGCACAAAATTCAACATAGTTGAGCTCACCATGCTCATAAGTATTGTGAATTATGTACCAATTGGGAAGAGTAATCTATGCTATGTTGATCTTTGGAATCTTGTTAGGTTGCTTAGGTCTATTGAATTATCTATTGTATCTTTATAATCTAGTATTTTGATTGCCAATTGGGCCATTTATATTTCCCATCTTCCTTTACATATTCAAGAAATCATTACTTAGCTTTTGAACTATCTTCTGAATAGAATTTAGTTATACCTTTGTGTAATCCATACCTTTTAAAATAGTAGTGGGAAGTGCATCCACCTGTTGGTTCTATTGATAACCATTGCCCATCACATGATTATTCAAGTAGCCAAAATTTGGATGTGTATTCTATGTCAATGGAGGCAATGTGTAAAATTGGTTCTAATTGAATGTTGGGGCATTATACCTTGCATGAAGAATTGGATTTAGTGTTGGAAATTTTTTTTTGACATTAGGTGCTCTAGGTGTCTAAGGATTGATTTGCCTATATATGGCCATAGCCTCTTTGAATGCTAATGCCAAATTGTTAGCTCCAATTTCTCTTCTCAAGAACATGGTAATGCTAGGGTCTAAGACATTTTTATATATTTCTAATGCTAATTCTACCTCTAATTTATATCTTGGGGTCAACTATTTGTACATCTTATACCATCTTGCATTGAAAGTAAAAATGGGCTCATTAGGTTATATCTTCATGCTGGTGAAGTTTTGGTATACCAAACTAGGATTAGTGACCAATCCAAATTTCCTAAAAAAAGTTGATTGACATTCATCCTAAGAATTGATGGACTTTTCCATTAGATTCAAACACCAATCATAAGTAGCATCCATCAAAGTAAAAGGGAATAATCTACATGCATCATCCTCATATATGGCATTCATTAATCTTAAAAGCATTTTTAACTGATTTGATAAGTTCCTCTATTTTCCTTGCTCATAAAGGAGAAAAGGATGTCAAATACTTTTTTGGATTATGAGGAAAATCATTCATGTCTCTTGGGATGGTTATAGTAGATCCAACTAACAAGGGTTGTTGATGAGCCATTGGTTGATTAACAAGTAAAGGGTTCCTTACAAGTAAGAGGTTCCCTATTAGAGGGGGACTATTTTGAACTAGGGCTAATGGAATTGTTCTAGGTATTCTATGACTTGTTAAGGGTGAGATTAATAAACTAGTCGAGGAATTATATTTGGTCACTCTCTTGGGTGACGCCAGTGCAACTCTACATAAAGGATAACTACTACTATCATGAGTGATAGCTTTCCTTCTAGCATCAATTAACTGTTGGTATAATTTGTATGTACACCATAATTGTAACGAGGTATCCTCTAACATTTTGGGATCTTAATGGAGGTAAACTCCACTCTAGGGCATGAGTTTCAAGTATGTGGTTTATTTCAACCTATTTATGGAGTAGTGGGTAGGGCATGCAGGTTGTTGACAAGGTTTTTGGATGGAGGTGTGGTTCCTAATAAGGGTAGTGAATCTCTATGTGAGTTAGATGGGTAGATAGTTGCTAATCTAGATTGGGTATATCTCAAAATAAATTCAAAAAAGGGAGGGAAGGGTAAGGAAAAAAATAAAGCTTATATGGTTTTTAGGAACTACTTCCCTAGCTAGTTTCTATAAGGACAAGTGCTTTCAGAAACTATGCCTATTGCTAGCAGTAATTGTAAACACACAATCAGACATGGCTAAGAAGTCTAAGGAGATAAAGATGTAGTAAATTCACAAGCCTCAGATAAAGGTTTCTCCTTTTAAGGAAGCTATTACACACCCTTAATTAGGAAATTATGGCTTAGGTTACTGAAGTATCTAAGGTAGCTATTGCACACACATAAAAAACTACATCCAACAAAGCACTCATATAAAATAATAATTATGAATCAATTTGAACCTAAATATCTTAACCAATATATTTACCAATATTTGAATATTTTATGCACATATATAGATTAGTATATCAATCAAAATAATCAAGAATCCATTCATAGCTTTTACACTAAATATTATTGAAACATACAACCAAATAAAGTAACAACTAATTACATAAAAAATGGAAAGAAAATACACAAACACATTCATTGACGATAAAAATTGATGTTGCTCCTATATTAAAAAAAACTTGACAAATATCCAAGTTGGATTACAATTGTTTATATAGACTTGGGGAAGGGTTCACCTCATCCTCCAAGTTCATGCAAGGTCATTACATGTGATAGTTAGAACATGTAATTCTAACTGTGGTCTAAACTGTATAAGAGTCTGCTTACAATTATCTATTTAAAATAGCCTTTGCCAAATCTGTGTAGCATGTACATGTTTGATAGAGGTAATTTTTTATAATTATATCTTGAAATATATGCAAAATTTAGAATATGTATCATTTACCAAAACTATACATGCCTCCTTTTATAGGTTGTGAGAACACCTTGTTGATCTTTCAGATTAGTTGCCTTCAAATAGAACTTTGACATATGCATGAAGGACCAAAATCACTTTACCAATATTTTAGAACCAATGGCACTAATTTTATCCATGACTAATCTAAACTATGTATTTCATACTCACCCATGCCTTTTATAGAATCTATATCTTCACTTTTATATTTATCATTCAGATTAAGACATGCATGTTCATACTCTAGCTTAACTGTGAAACCCAATGTCTACTGATGAATATAGCTCAAGTATCCAAAGATATAAGTATTCTATCCATAATACAATGCTAATTTTCAAAATATGACATGTGGTAATACTTGATTAGCTCCAAGATCTTTGAAAATTCCACCTAGGACTCACATCATTGATATTTTTCATGATGGAATGTGAGCATACCACTTGGAAGCTCCATAAGACATTTGTGTACCTTGAACACTTTTATGCCACTTGACAACTCTTTATTGGTTTTAAGACCTTTAAAAAGTCCATGTTGATCTCACACCATTTATCCTTATGTAATGGTTTAATGTGGTTCATTGGATCTATGTACTAGGTTCCCTGCTTCTTCCTATGGGTTGTTGGACCTATGCACTGGGCTCCCATGATGATGACACTTGTCACTCTCATAGATATTTGAAATTTCAAATTTCTCTCATATTGTTTGATCAAACAGACCCAAGCATATTTTCACTATATGATCTTAATTTGAATCCAAATGGGTAATTTATGAGGTTAAATTTGGCATTTGTGCGACCGTCAACTGACATCCTCATGACTGTCAATGACATATGTGTGACTTTCAAATTTAATCTCTTAAGTTTGACCATTGTCAAAGTTAAATTTGATGTTCACATGACCATCAAATGATGTCCTCATGACCATAAAATGGCATCCTTGGGATTGTCAAATTTAATCTCATAAGTTAGACACATGTCATTTCCTTAGGACTCCTTGGTTCTACAAACATAAGTACAAAATGACTTAGCATAGTACTTTGGGAAATAAGTATAAAAGACCCTGTATGAATATTTTATCATAAGGTTTTAGTATTAATAAAATATGATTTGAGCCTAGTATAAAATATTAAATTAAGCTCAAAACACAATGAAATGCTCTCTAAGAAAATGTGCCACTTGGTAGTCTATTATTTGTTTTAGGGTAATTGTTGTAGGAGAATTGATTTGGGATTTCTATGTGGTGGAATAATTTCAAAGGAATTATTGTGAGAAAATTGCTTCAAGATTTCTATGTGGGGGAATTATTTTGGAAAAAATGTCTACAAAAATTCTCTTGAAGGGTCATTTTCATTAGACAAAATATCCAAAATAAATCTTGAAGAGATGGTCTCAAAAGGGCCGAAGGGTAAGATGTTTTGAATAAAACATCCAAAGGAATTTATTTGAAGGCCAAAAGGCTTAGGATAAAAGTCTTGAAGGAATTTTTTAAAGGGAAAAAGGCCTAAGATGAAAGTTCTAAAGGGTAAGCCTTGGAGGGGAAAAGGTCAAGGGTAAAGTCTTGAAGGGTAAGTGATCACTTCAAAAAGCCCAAAGGGTCTTTTTCAAAATGTCTGAAGGGTTAGTTTAGAGAGTTCAAAGGGCATGTGCCCTTGGGGGATTTTTTTTGGGACTTTGCATCAGACAAAATCTCCAAAACAAAAAATTTTAAATGAAATGGCCTATGGCAAAAAAGTCTCGAAGGATAGGCCAGTAGGGAAAAAATGCTCAAGACAAAAGTCTCGAAGGGCATGTTCAAAAGGGCAAAGGGCAATTATAAAACTCCCTAAAGGTAACCAAAAAAGTCTCTAAGGGAACTTTCAAAAGGCCAAAGGGTATGTTTATTAAGTTTAAAGGAATATGTGTCCTTGACAAAACTTCTAAAGGGTAAGATGAAGGCAAAGGGTCATTTCAAAAGTCCTGAAGGAATTCCATTAGGTGAATTGTTTCAAAAAAATTGTCTGCAAAAATTCTCCCAAAGACCCATTATCTCAAACAAAATGTCCAAAGGAATTAAATTGGATTGGGAAAAGCATTTCAGATGAAATGTTTGAAGGAAAGGTTCAAAAAGGCAAAGGTACAGGACAAAATTCGCAATAGATAGGTGTGGAGGGGCTGAAGCAAAATTTCAAAAGGTTCGAAGGAATTCTATCAAAAAAAATGCTTGCAATAAAAACACTGAAGGACATATTACACAAAGCCTAAAGGGTAGGTTGGCAAATAAAAGGGGTATTTCAAAAGTCCCAAGGGCAATTTCAAAATGCCAAAGATTACTTTCTATCTGGAAATAATCTGAAGGGTCTACTTCATAGGGCATTTCATCCATGATAAAATTTTAAAAGGATCTACTTCATAAAAGTCAAAGGGATATTCAAAAGGGCCTAAGGGCAATTCTATCAAGAAAACTATATTGACAAGATTATCTGCAAGAATAAGTCTGATTCAAGAAAATTATTTCATCAAAATTATTACAGGGAAAATTCTATGAAGAGCTAATTCCATTAGATAAAATGTTTGACATAATAAACTCAAAGACCAATTCATGTAGAACAAAAGTTTTAAAGAGAAAATCTCAAAAACATAAATCCTGACAAAGACTCTCGAAGAAGGTTAGTCCATGAAAACATAAGTCTACAACAATCAGCTCAAAGTAATAAATCTGATAGAATAAAATATTTAGTCTATAAAAACACTGATTCAATGCCATCTTGCCAAAGTATAAAAGGCCAAATCATGATCTTTTCCTAGAATTTTCATAAACACATAAAAGAGGGGCTCAAAGTCAAGACCATATTTTGAAAAAAGTGGGTCCACATTCCCTTATGGGAAAAAGGGGGTGTGTTAGGTACAACACTGTCACAAGGCATATAAACATAAAACAAACACACTCATAATCCATCAAAATATATCTCTAAGTTAATCACCCATTAGGTTAAGTCTTGTATCTTAGGATCCATCTTAGGGGTTTCACAAATAACATAAGTACCTATGATAGGAAGTCCTAAGATCACATGGACATCCTTTATAGTGGTATCCAGCTTAATGGTATCCCCATCCACCACACACCTAAAAGTGTTGGTTAACCATTCCCATGTCCCTAAGTATATGGAAACTAATCCAATATTCAAGGTAATATAACACATATGTATAATACCTCCAAATCCCAATGTCATCAACCATGTAGATCATCAGTTATCAATTTATCCAATAAATTTGGTAGCCAAACTACATCTACCAATTGCCAAAGTCCCATCACCTCTATAAAATATAAAATAACAAAGCATTTATTAATCCTTGATATCAAATAATCATAAAAATAACATTATAAAATTCAATAATACATACATATAAATCAAAATTAACTACTTCATCAACCTATTCTATCATTTTCTCAACATTCTATATTACATCGGCCATGTAACTAACTATGTCAAATAGGAATTACTTTTATACTAATTCAACCATGTATCTAACTATTTTATCCACTGCTAAAATTAAACTAAATCAGCCACTTTATATGAATTCATCCACCTAACATAACTACATTGGCCACTTGGTACATATTTGTCTAGAAAAGCATTGGACAATCTATACAAAGTTAGCCATTGATCAAAACTACATCACCCACTTCAATACATTACTGAATCGACCAAGATGTATGAATTCAAACACCTATACACTATTATACTATATCAGCCCATATAGACATAGTCAGTGACCTGATGACTAACCAGATCAACCTTATACTACATAATTGACCATTATCATTAACCTGATAATTTACCACTATGCTAGCTTGGCCAATCTTATTCATTTATTATGATGATTTTTCACATATTTTTCATTAATTCCTTAGGCATTAATTACTCTCTTTGACCTCTACCTATTTTCAATCTTAATTCTTACTCTACCTTAAAAATTTGGGGTAAATTCTGCTACATAGATTTGTCTCGATACCTAGTTTTTCAAATATACCTCATTTTACAAATATAATGGACAAAAAATCAAATTTAAGTGCATTCCATACCTAGATCATTCTTGCAACAAATATTATTCATCTTCCACATCATGACCCTCACCTCCATGCCATAATCTCTCGCATCACTCCTCTAGTTTACACAGAGATCTAGTTTCTCAAAACAGTAAATTTGTAAATGAATAGTTAAAAATTCTATTTATATTTAAAATCTACAAATTCTTTAGCTACAAATTATTTACTAAACAATTTCATGTTTTTCTCATAACTTTGTTTCTAATATCTCTTTTTCTAAACCTTAAAAAGTTCTAAAATCTTTAAAATGTAGATAATTATTTTATGTTTACCCTATATATTTTAAAAAAAAATCAATTGTTAGCTTATTTTTTTAGGTCTGCCTATTGTCTCATACATTGGATGCCTCTTCCATCAACTTTATAGGGAAATTATATTCTATAACGATAAGGTAAGTGAAGTTATGTATTTTTTATTCTTTAATTTCATTTATTATTTTGATTTTTAATACAATTTATTAGTTCAAAATTGTGTGTTGTTATGTTCTTTCTTGAATCACCATCCCATCTTATAACTATATAACATGTGATGAGATTCGATTGGGGCATATGTATACATATAATATTTTTAAAATTTATCATTTATTGATACCTCATCTCTTGTAAGAACCTATCAAGTTTTAATCTATTTGAGTGCACATATTAAAGGGTACACCAGGAAAGGGGTGGGTAGACATTTGGTGCTTCACAATATTTTTGGTCCCTATACCATTACCTAAAACCACTATAAGTTACTTTTATCCAACTCCCTAAGAAATTAAAACCCACTTATACACTCTTGTAAGTAACTCACCTTCCAAAATTATCCCTAAATAAGCATACACATCCTTTTATTCATTTTTTGAGTATGTTAACTTGGTTGATCTTTCTAGGAATTCACCACACATTAGCAAACTTTATCGGCCCAGCCAACCTAGTTTGAGGCCTAATAGATATAATTATTGCCAAACAAAATTGACTTACCTAACCTTGTCATCAAAATTTTTGGGAGTGTTTAAGATGAATCATTGGCTATAAATACCCTTTCACTTCATTTCTAAAGAGAGGAACATGCATTTTTGCATTACTACAACTCACTATTCTACTATTTCTACATTTGAGGAGTCATTTCTTAGGGTTTTACCTTGGAGGGAAAGAATATTATCTTGTGTGAAATTTTAGGATGTAAAGTATGAGTCTTTTAGCCTAGATATTATTTCTATAGTGTGATCTTTACAAATCCACAAAAACCTCTTGAAAATCACCATTGGCCAAGGGAGAGATTAAGGCATGACAATTTCAATTCAAGGTAAGTATTCCTAACTTTTACTCTTTCATTTAGTAGATAGATATTTCACAAAGTAGTAGGATGAATGTTGTACTCCTTTATTTGTTTAACTCTACATTTACTTGAGTATATTTCTCTTTCATTTTTTATTTTATCTATTTAAATTATCCCCCTTTGTGCCACTAGCTTTAGTGAGCACTAGATTAGATCTATTTTATGTATTATAGGCCTAACTAGGGTTATTGCATAATGTCATTTGCCTAAAGGCTTTGGAACCCTCTCCTTTGGTATTTTATAATAATATATCCCTTAGTTAGGTTTAGTGGATCTAAGTTGGTCATGTCCTAATATAAACAGCTATGCAATGAATTATTTAGTAATATTACCTTTTTTTTGCTTGGAATCCACTAAGTAGGGTAAGTTATATATCTATCCTAATTCATTGCATACAACATGTAGTTAAAATTAGCTATAACCATTAGATTTGGATAATAACCATATCATTAAGTGAAATAGTCAAAGTGATGGTAGATAAAACAAAAGTTGTAGTAGTATATTGGTGTTTTGGGTCAAAGTTCTAGTTGCATGTGGCACTTTAGACCAAATCACTAGTTGCATGCAATAATTTGGACCAAAGTGTTAGTAATAAGTGGAAATTTAGACTAATGTGCTAGTTTTATGTGTCAATTTAGACCAAATTTATTGTAGTCAACTATAATTTTGAGGCAAAGTGACATTTATAGGTGTCACTTTGACTCCAAAGCCCCAATTTTCACTACTAGCTAAAAAAACATGTTTTGACATCTTCAGAGCATTTAGTGATGTATTAAGGTAAACCAATAGTTTATTTATAGGATTTTTTGTGTTTTTAATTAATTTATGATGTTTTCATAGGTTTATAATGAGAAAAAAATAGGTTTTAGATATGATCCCTAAAATGGCATGAAACTCAAGTAAAAATACCTAAAATTAACAAACTAAATAACTATAATAAAATGCTAAAAACTAAAACTAAAGTATAAAAATACGTGTGAAAATTAGTGATATGATGAGGTTTCAGATGAAACTGATTATCAAAAGATAAAAATAATAATGAAAAAGTGATACAAATTAACACTTAAGAAAGAGTGGTTGAAATGCACACAAAATGAGGCATCCAAAGATAATAATAAATGTGTAAATGGAAATATCTAATACTGTGGAAGATTTTAAGATAAACTAGTGTGTGTCAAAAGTAGAAAGTGAAACATGAGAATAATTTTAATAAATAGTTATAATGGGACTAAAGAGTTGAAATTTGTAAAAAATAAGGTAAATCAAGGAGAAAAATAAATGGGTATTGTTTTAGGATTATTTATTGTTCGATTTAGGAATTAATAATGTTTAGATCATCATCAAATGTTTTAAAATAGGTGGTGACATATAACACTCAAAACAAAAAAAATGGTGTGTATACAAAGAGAATTATATTTATATACACCTATCAACACACGAAACATATTTTTTGGCCTATAATAAGGCACTAAAAACAATACATTATAATTACACTTGTATGATAAAAATCATAAAGTAAACATAACTAGTGGATCTCCAAATGGATCTAATGGAATATCACAATGTCATTGACTCAAAGAGGCCTCTAATGACATTTATTTCACATTCTAACATGTGTTTTTACTTCTCTACCTTATAAAAATATATTGTCTAGTCTTCCTCTTTCCTCACTAAATCATTTATACTCCCATGTTGTTTTTAAGTCCACCATATATTTCTCCCATGTCACACAATTATTCCCACTATAAATGGTGACCACAAAACTTGATTCCCTACTGATCTTCTTAGAAAAATAAATATATTCTAAAATTTTAATAAAACCTTTATCAATGTTTAGAGCTCTTTTTTAAATTTCTAATGGTGGAAAACTAGGCTCACATGAAAGAGTTATAACCTCAATAATATTTCATTAAAAACCTTTGTAACCCAAATAAAATACTAATAATTTTTATAATAATCTATAACATCCTAATATAACTTAATTTCTAAAATTATCCACATGTTATTTGTTAATAAATGACTAGTATAAATTTATGGCTTTTTCTTTGAATATGATTATGATTGTCTATAAATAATAAACATATTGTTTATTTTGGTCAACCATAAATTGCTAAATATTGGCTCATGATAGGAAAAAATTTAACAATATGTATGTTAAATAAGAGTTAGACATATCCTCTAAGGCTCCCAATGCCTTTGAAGCTAGTGGGTCTGTCGACTTGAATGACCCACTAATCATGCATACAAAGGGTGCCAATAACTCTTTAAAATTTGGAGACATGCTTTAGGACCTTTTGAAACATGTTTTTATCACTCCTAAAGCATTGTTTCTCCTTATTCTAAATCTAAATCCATTGTTCTATATACTTCCACCACCATTTTGTCAAATCCTATTCATTTCTTGTATATTTATGGCCTTTATCTCAACTTTACCACTTATACTTACATATTTACCTAGATTCATTGCTTATATTAGTGCCAAATCACATCGACTATTTCCTAAATGGGTACACCACTCATGAAACAATATTGCTTCTCCATGGAATATTATTTTGATATGTTTTTTAATTTTTAATAAATTATAAGGAAATTGGTTATAATTACTTTGTATTTGAAGGGAAAATTGAGGAATCAAAATAATTTATAGCCATGGACTTGAAAAAAAAAATTATATTCTTAAAATGTAGATAATTTTGAAAAAAATGACCTATAGCACTCAATATTGAGTTTTTTTTAAAGTAATTATTAAATATCTTTCACAACATGAAGAGTTGAAACCTAAAATTTTGATGCAAAAGCAATGGGGTTCATAAGCAATATTACATTAGTAAAATATAGGAGTAGCATTAAGTAAAAATAAGTAGTGTTTACAAGCCTTTGATTTTGGAATTGACTATGGTACTTCAAAACCATCTTAGAGGTTCAAGGTATCTTGTAGAATATTTGAATAGCTTTAGAAAGTAATGTAATACCTAAAAACATGATGTGCAATTATAATTTAATACAAAACTATAAAAGTGATTTAATGCACTATGACATCTCACAATATGAATACAACATTTATAGTCCTTATAATATCATATGTCAAAATAAAACATAGTGCACAGTTACATATTACATGAAATTATAAAAAAAATCTATAGTGCACTGTGGCATCTTGCGATATTATTATAACATATAAAATGGTGAACTATTACAATTTTTTTTGTAAACCCAAAAATATGCTACCCTACATTACACCATCTTGAGACTTATATACATACTCTAGATATCCCCAAGATGTGCCTCATAACTTAAAAACATGGTGCACAATTATGGTTTTATTTTGAGCTCCTTAAACTCATCCATATGGACATTTTGTGTTAGGATGTGACCTTCTTAGTGTTAGACCTAGGGTTGTTGGTCTGAAAGCACAATATTAAATGATAGTGCAATTGTGTATTGGAGATTTATCCAAGATAGGAGATGAAAAAAAAAATAA
Organism: Torreya grandis; assembly: GCA_037957365.1. Classification (NCBI taxonomy): domain Eukaryota; kingdom Viridiplantae; phylum Streptophyta; class Pinopsida; order Cupressales; family Taxaceae; genus Torreya; species Torreya grandis. The sequence goes on from JARHVA010009878.1 coordinate 250,383, forward strand.
TAAGGTAAAAATTTGGGAACATATGGTTTCTAAGTTGATGGGTTAAGTTTTATACCTAGAAATACAATTAAATTGGTTGAGGAACTTTAAATCCTAAGGCTTGAGAGTGAAGAGAAGAATATTTCCTTGAGAGGCAATGAAAAAGTGGAGTTTAGATGTGAGAAACTCGTGTGTGTGTGTGTGTGTGTGTGTGTGTGTGTGTGGTGGTGTGTGTGTGTGTGTGTGTGTGTGTGTGTGTGTGTGTGTGCATGTTTATGCGTGTTCTCTCTCTCTCTCTCTCTCTCTCTCTCTCTCTCTCTCTCTCTCTCTCTCTCTCTCTCTCTCTCTCTCTCTCTCTCTCCTCCTCTCTCTCTCTCTCTCTCTCCTCTCTCTCTCTCCTCTCTCTCTCTCTCTCTCCTCTCTCTCTCTCTCTCTGTGTGTGTGTGTGTGTGTGTGTGTGTGTGCGTGCGTGTGTGTGCGTGCGCATTTGTGTGTGTGTAAGGGAGGAATCATGTAGCCCATATAGGAATAAATCCTCATGGAGTACTTTATGAATTTAAATGAAATGTAAGTGAATGCACATGATTAGAGTATAGTTAAATACCATCCATGTAATGTATAGGTAAAAAATAACTATATTTATGAATAAATAGAGAGGAAGGTTAAATCGACATTACCAAAGTCAAATATTGAGCAGTTGAAATAAGAAATTAAAAGGGAGTAAACCATTATAGTAATTCTTGAGTAATAGAATGCAACATCAATAGAAATAAAATAAGGAAAATAATTTAAAAATGAGGATGAATCCATCATATTTGAAGATGAAGAGGATGGTTTGGATGAATGGGTAGAGTATTGCTACCTGGAATGTTTAGATATCATTAATGAATGCCATGGTGAATAATATTGTGAGAAGCCCATTGAAGAGAAAGATGAATAAATACTCTTAAAATAGGAAAAAAATAAGAGATAGAAAAAAAATGTTGGAACCAAGATAAATAGGTTCCACACAACATTATAAATGTGGAGCATCCCACATAATGTTAGAAGAAGAATTGATAGCTGAAATGGTGGTCTCAAGGAAGAAAAGGGTTTGAAAGAGGAAGAATGTAAGGAAATAGTAGAAGCAAAGTTTCCATGGGAGTAAATAAAGCTTAAATCAATCTAAAAGTGAATAAAATTAATAATACATATACATGTATGAGGATAAGATTAATATGAATGAAAATACTATAAATGGAGTAGTAGTCTACCCTCTTCAAAGGCATAAAGGAGAAAACAAAAGGAAAAGAATTATCATGAGTCACAACTTTCACAGAGCTTGATTTTCTACCTTCCACTATATTTTTTATTATCTTTAGGATGACACATTATACTTACTTTAAGACACAATACTCCCCATATTGCTTTCATTACATTCATATTGTTGGATGTCATATATGTGATGTTCCTAGTAGGACTAGTTTGATTTCATCAACATTATTTATATGCTTATTTTGATGACTTAGCTAGTGAAAACTAGAATAATTATAACATGTCGACTAATTATATGGGTGATTAAACATTTGACATGATGGTGGTACTTTATATGATATATTGAGATGTTATTTTTAATGATATGCTTTTATGTATTTATTGTGTGAGATCATACATGTTGCTTGAGATTATTTTCATTAGTTGCTTTAGCTATCCTAGGATAGATTGTTTTTTGATATGTAGTGTCCCATGAGGCTAGGTGAGGGAACTACACATAAATTATATATACCAATGTCCTTATTTGACACATTGCTTAATTTATATTCTTATTTATGTTATAGTTACTAGTTTTGGAATTTGAAAATTTTGGCTTCCTAACACTATATACAAGCCTTTTATCCATCAATTTAAATTTTATTGAACTATATAGGAATTTAAAGTGATTATTTAGGATTCAATGTGTATAATCCACTTGTAAAAATTTGAATGGGAAAAGTAAGCCAAATTTAGAGATTCATAAAAAGCAAATTTTATATATTTAGAGGTGAAATTAAAGCCAAATGACTAAAAGATAAAAGTAAATTTAAGACTCCTAGAAGAATTTTTGGATAGTAAATTTAATCATTAATGTCAGATTAAAGATAAACATTTATATTAATAATATACATGCTTGCCCTTATGCCTTTTAAGAAAGAGTAAGGACCTTGTAAGAGGAGTTATTGCTTGAAATACTTTTTAAATAAGGAGAAAAGGAATTGGAAGACACAAGTGTCACCTTCCCATTGGTGAAGAAATTCATATTTTTTCCTATAATTAATCCATCATTTTAGGATTATTTTGGCCATTGTTTCAAACTTTTAGTAGAAGCTTGAGCTTGGAGGAGTAATGATAGTTTGAAGGAGATAGTGTATCCATTATGGTAAAGCCTTGTGGAAGGTATTATTTCTAGTTTATAAATAGAGGACCCAAGGTAGAAAGACCTTATGAAACCCAATAATTTCTTATTTTTTTTATTTTAAATATCTTTATTTAACCTTTTATGTGATTTCCATGTAATTAAGACTGATTCCCTTGATATTTATTTTGCTTTGGTTGGGCCTATGGCTACCATGTGTTTTATTAATCTCTAAGGGAAGTCAAGATATACATCCCCCCTTATTTTTTTATATTTTAAAAAACCAATTATTTATTTTAAATTTATAAATTGATGTTATCAAAATTATATTATCATGTAATATTTTGTGTAAGCTTCCTTAGAGTAGGGATTATGCATGGTAAACTAGCTTCCCAAGTCCTTTTATAAGATTAAAATTGTAAGGATTGGACATGGGGAATTAGTTTTGAACTCCCTCCTACAATATTAATGTGAGTAGGATTTGGTAAATAATAAAATAATAATTTTATAACGTCTCCTATGTTAATGAGATAAAGGATTGGGAAAAGGTAAGAAATACCAAGAACATCATTCTCTCACCCCATTGATTGAAAAGTAGGACATATCCTTTTGGATGGTTCATGAATCTTAAAATATCTCTCTATTATTTCCTTATGATATCCAAGTTCTTGGTTTGATCAATTCTTAATTTGATTTCATGTGTTCATTTTGGTTGGAATAAGAGCCCTTAACTTATATAATAAGTTTGACTAAAAGAGTCAACTAGGACTGTTTACCCTTCCTAGAAATCCTCATCACATTTCATCCTTACCCTTCTTTGGTATTACCCATGTTTGAAGTTAGGAGTCATTGGATTGGGAGATTGATATGATATATATATATATATATATATAATGAAGGAATTATATATTGAATAAAAACCCCTTCTTGGCTCAATTTTTTGGTTGCATTTGAATCCCTCGAAGCTTATAGAAGGTCTATAAATGTAACTATTTCTAGGTCTATAAATGTACATATTATTTTTGTCTATTTGAAGGTTTATAAATGTACATATTTTTTTAATCTATTTTAAGGTATATAAATTTAACTATTTCAGTTGAAAATTAATTTAGAAATAGGAATAATTATGTAAATTATTTAGCTTACAAAATGTTGAGATGATCTTACCTTGTGGCCTTGATAAAATGAGAGAAAATGGTAATATATGGACTTTGTGAATTCAATTAAATATTTGAAAGGGGAATGATATTTTTAGATATTATAAAATTTTGGTTTAAATATAGTAGTATAAATTAAAAAAATTAATTTGGATTTAACTATTGAGCATGGTCATTGATGTTTGGTTATCATTGATGTCAAAGAGACCAT
>JARHVA010009879.1:0-20000 GCA_037957365.1 Torreya grandis
CGGTGATTGGTGAAGGTGTTTCTCTTCTTTCAAAAGTAACATTAAACCAAGAGCCAGATCCCTTCTTGGATAGTAGAAATCTTAGTGAAGCAATAGAAGGCACTTCTCTTCTTTCAAAAATGCTTGTTCTTGTAGGCAATAGGAATCTTTTTGGTAACAAGTGACTGATAACAGAATATGGAGTGACCAGCAATCTAAGATGTAGCTCAAAGTCTCCACCTTGATTGCCTAAGAGCAAGGTATGAATAATAACGGGGGCACAAATTCATCCCAATGTCCCTTACATAGAAACAAAAAATAAAAACACACACTGAAAATAATTATGTCAACACAAAGTCTGAAAGTAACTGGTTTCAGGACACCTTCCTTATCACTTCCACTAGCTCTACTTATTAAATTAAATAAACAAGAATACATTTAGAAGATAGACATAAGAACAATCTCCTAAAATGATACAAGCTATACAACACAATGTCTATAAATCACTTGCTTTCTTATTTAGATAAAATAATATGAAATATAATTTGAGCTCAAAGTCTTAGTATTCACCTTTTAATTTGGGTAGATTTTTGCTTCTATGGTCAAAAATATCTCCCTCAAATGATACAAAAGATTACATTATATAGAGGTAAAGAGAGACTTGGCACTTTTTCCCATGGAGTGACCCATTCAGTGCATTAATGCCTTGGATGCATTCTTGGTTTTGTCATGCTGGAGCAGGGTGGCTACTTTAACTATGGCATGCTGGTTCATCTCCTTTGCCTACTCCTTAGCCTGAATCACTCATTCCATCACTTGCTAGCCACACAATTATCTATTCTACCTTTATCTCAAAGGGAAAAAATAGATGGTACTTTCAATGTTTGTAGGCCCCAAATATCTACCTAGTGAACTGCTTCACCTACTAGAAATAACTCCTACTGAGTTTCCCTCTTTGTCTCTTCCTTCTCTTTGTCCTAGCCTTAGGCTCTTTGGATGCATATGGGTTCACCTTTTGAGTCTACAAAAATAAATAGACACTTAATTGTAGCCAATTTGGTGTTCATAGGTCTTTCCTCTATTGAAGGTTAATAGCTAGCGAGTCACTCTAAATTTGACATTCATGGGCTTATCATTTTGCTGTGATGTGGGTGAGGACACATGGTGGAATCTATGTCTTTAAAATAAGCTTTGAAACTATTAAAGGCTGGGGGCATGGATACAAACACATGGTATCTTCTGCTACATTGGGATGGGACATGTGGTGAGTTATGCACTTTGAAGCTTCATTTGAAACTATGTCTCAGTACGCGACACTTGGTAGCTTCCACTACACTTTGATGCTTTGACCTTTTCTGAAGGGAACATGCCTTTTGGGGTCTTGAAAAAGGTTCATTTCATGTGTGTCGAGTGTCCCCCCACAAGGGTATCTACCCTTCAAGATCTTCTAGGTGGCCTTTGGGCTTTAATTTCTTCTGTGGGCTATTGGTCCCTTTATTTCCTTCAATCAAAATGTTTGAAGGAATTCCTTTAGACAAATTGTCTGTAGGAAATCTTTCTTTGGTTTTATGTGTGTCTCTGCATTTGAAGGGGCTCCATATTTTGACACATGGCACCTTCCACTAATTTTAACTAGAAACTCATGGCATCTTCTGCCATTGACACTTGGCACTTTCTGCTCTTGAGATTTTGCAATGCCATAGAAATGTTTGGGGCTCAGTTGGGGCTTTCACAGATGATGACACTTGTTAACCTCCACCAAGCTCTATCAGGGGCATGTGGCATGATCTACTACTCTTAGAAAAACATAGTGAAGCCTTCCACAATTACCACTTGGTAGCATCTACCTTCAAAAGGGACACGTGGTAGTTTCTACCACTTCTAACTAGAAATAAAGCATAATGGGGCTCGGTCGACGACACATGGCATCATCCACCTGACTCTTATTTATGCACAATTATTTCCTTAGCTGAGGTAGCCTTTGAACCTTTGAACCTAATGTGTTGAACTGATTGAACATTGAACTTGTTGAAACGATGAACCAAAATGGTTTAAAGTTCAATGGTTCAATAGTTCAAGCTTTTGAGACTCGTTAAGTGCTCGAGGCTATAGAACCTTTGAAACGGTTGAACTTTGAACTTTGTCGGGTGTGCTCAATTTATGCCAATGACATTGAACCTTGAACCCATTAAAGCCTTGAACCTTTTTGTTTAAAGGTTCAATGGTGCTTAGAAGCTTGCTGATTGAATTCTTTTGATTGAACCAAGGTGCTAAACCAATCTTGAAAATGCCTGAGTGTTGGAAACTTGATATTTTGAAGGAATCACCTACCAAAGCCTTTGAACCTTTTAAACCTTCTAATCCCTTTACTAAAAAATCTTGAAAAATGAGGAATTTGAAAGCTCAGAACAAATTTTTGGAAAGGGAAGAGACAATTTTGGTCTTGCAGAGCCAAAATAGTTCGTATGTTGTTCCAAAAATGAGAAGTCATTTTTTGGGGACAACACAATCATCCTTTTGTTCCTCAATTTGATTAAATTAAATGAGATCAACTTTAATGTCATCTTGATCCTTCTCAATTGGATCAATATGGATATAAATAATGTCAAATGTGTAATCATGTTGTGATTGGGAAATAACCTACTCAAAGTCAACCTCTTTCTAAATAGGAGATGTCTCAAATTTGTTCATGACTTCATCTTGTATCATCTCATGGAGATCTTCCAAATCAAGATCAGATTTTTATTTCAATATTGAGGTAACATGATGGTCATTTATCTAAATTTAAACTACATAAATCTCTTCAAACTCATCAAGAGGTTCTAAAAATAGCTCCTCTTCATCATGCATGGCCTCTTTGTCGTGATCATCAAACACAAGAAAAGGGAGCTCTTGAAAAAAATCAATGCCTCATTTACTTTATGATACAGATTCTCAAATTTATATAATGTCCAAATTACCCTTTTTTTCACTAATTGGAGTTCCAGAAATTATCCCCTCCTCTTGCATGGTTTCCTCACCTTCACTACACTCACCCTAAAAATATCTTGCAACTATAACTTTTTCATTTATCCTCCATAGAATAGGCCCCTCTTAAATAATGGATATGGTAGGAGGGAAATGAATAATCTCATGATTTTTTTTGGGATTAAAGGGAGTAATTTTGATAATTTAGTTCTTGGGAATGAAAGTTTCTTATAGGAATGTTTGGAGAGAGAGTAATTTGAGATGAGCTATAGAAGCTTGGCTTTAGAATGACTACTAGACTTGCACCCTTATGAAAGTAATTTTAGGATTTCATATTCTATAGTATCATGGAGATAATAATAGGTTTTTTAAGGCATAATAGGTGGATTTAATAAATACATTCTAAGGGATAGATACCCTTTATGTATCAATTAGGATCTCTACTCTATACTACTATCTTGCAAAAGAAAAGAGAAGGTAAACTAAATAACCTATCTAAATAGGGTGATACACCAAAATGTGACCTCCATTTGTGTAGTATGGACTAATAATATTGATTTAGGACATAAAAATAATTACACTTCTCAAATTAAATCTTCCAAAAAATAATGTTTCACATAGAGGCTCAGTCTTGATGCATGATCTAAAGCATCTAGTCAATAGGTCTCTCAAGGGTAGTAAAGAAAGATTTCACTTGACATATAAACAAGATGATTAAATCACACTATAAAACTTTTAAATATGAGATAAAACCTATAAATATTTAAGGAATAAAGGAAAAAATGAAAGGAAGTCTATACTATCATTTTCATTCATCAATAAACCATGAAAATACACTAAAACAAGCTTAGAGAAGGTATGAATTCAGTCTTATTCATTCAAATAAGAAAGTAAAAGATTTTTTAATAGAATAGCATTGACACAACTTAGTTTAAGGATCCATTTGAATTCCAAACATTGGATTACATATAGTGATAATGAGAAAGAGGAGAGAGAGAGAGAGAGAGAGAGAGAGGAGAGAGAGAGAGAGAGAGAGAGAGAGAGAGAGAGAGAGAGAGAGAGAGAGAGAGAGAGAGAGAGAGAGAGAGAGAGAGAGAGAGATGAGAGAGAGAGAGAGAGAGAGAGAGAGAGAGAGAGAGAGACCCAAAATATAGGAAATATGACCTTTACTAAGTCCTTTTCAAATTCTAGCGTAGCATTTCATGATTAATCTCTTTTACTCATAAAAAACATCCTAGGGGTTAATTTGAAATATTTTTTGAATATTTTAATGAGTATTTAATATGTCATCATCTTGTATTGGTGTATTTTGACTCTAATAAGTGCCTAAATCATTTCTCAAGAACCCTATATTCTTGGTTGAATGCCTCCTTTGACTAGAAAAGCACTTTTCCTTGAAATTAGGTCTTCATCCATGAAATTAGGTCATCATGAATTCATTAATTATTAATTTAACATCTTATAATAAATATTAATGAGGTATTTCCATATTCCTTTGGCTTTTATAGCTCTTTTGATTGCAAGTTTGACCATTTCAAAATACAAGGCATTGGAAGGAAGAAGAGTGTGATTAGTAGTCATTGAGGACCTTTCACCATTTAAAACCTTATAAAAATTTGAATTTAATTCTTACACACTTTAATAAAGCCACTTTAAAACTTCTATGCATAATTTAGTACTTTTAAACACTTTATTCTTCCATATGAGCAAAAAGCAAAGGAGATAAAAAGAAGAGTTTTTGCATTGAAATAGGAAAAATTCCAACATAAATGGATTACAAACATGACATCAGACCTGAAACAAGTAATTTGGATTCATAAATTAGTCCAAAATACATCATTTTTCTCATATATCATGCTTTAACACCCTTTACTTGTAGCCCTAAACTGGAAAAGATCCTTGTCTAGAAGATTGTATGGACCAAATTGAAAACTTGGGAACATTTTTTATTACCATAAATCCCCTTATATCTCAACACAAAATTTCATGATTATAATCCAAGTTGAATTACTCATTTTCCTTCATTTTCTTCTCCAATTAATCCTAATTAGCCCTCCTAGGCCTAAAAAGAGAATCTTGCCTATGGGAGCACCCACATGTGTGAAACCAGACAAAAGCATATGATTCAATTTACCTATGATAAAACCATCCTCCATTCCAAATTTAGGCTCTTAACCCTATGAAACTATGTAAACCATGAAACCACCTTACTTTCTAGGCTTATTTTGACCATGTTTAGGACTACCATGGAAAACAAGCCTGGTTTGGGCACTATGCAAACCATGAAACCACCTTGCTTTTTAGGCTTATTTTGAGCCTGTTTAGGATTACCATGAAAAATGAGCCTAATTTTTCCACTTAAATAATCTAAAATGATTTTTTTTTTCTTTATTAGTTATTAAACTCAAAAATTACCTCATCCAATGATTAGGATGATGTCCCCTTCTCAAAGCACCTAAATTTTTTAAAAAATCATGAAAAATAAGGTTTTTGAAGTAAACTGTACATGTGATTTCAACATAAAAATACATTTGGGTAACATAATTGGAGTCCTAAACAACATCGAATAGGTTTTTGGAGTAAAATATTTCATCAGATGTGATTTTTAGGTCTTTCTCTACAAACTAGTCACAAATGGGGTTTTAGGAGGGTTTAAGACTTGTTTGGGGTCATAAAAATTATTCATAAATAAAACCACCTCTCTCTATCATAATTAGAAAATATTTTTTTAGGGGACCCATATAACACCTCCAAAAACCATTGGTTCCCATGAAAATTATGAGAGATGGTATGATCTTCTGAAGTTGTCCTTTAGGTGGCTTACTTAGTTCTCTTGAGCATGAGAAGGGTCTAATTTAAGTTTTGGGTGCCAAATATCATCCCCAATACTATAAATATTTCATAAACCTTAACAAAATCCTCTCCATGATTATAAATTTTATGGAAGTCTTCATCACTCCTTTGTATGCTCATGGTACATTGGTTAGGGTGTTGGGGTTTAAGATCTATCTCCTTCTTGCCAGCCCTCAAGGGCACTTAAAATAAAAATTGAGAGTTTTTTTAAAATTATAAGTGTATAAATACATTTTATATGACTATTATCTACCTAAAATACTCTTCATGGAGTTTTTAGATACTTTATTCCATGCTTTGAGACCAAATGGACCACCTAATCTCAAGATTGCCCTTTGCTAATGGAGTGGGCAAGGTCTAAAACAAAAAAAAATGGGTATATCTACTATTATTTCAGATGTAAGGTGAAAATGGTTATATTTTTATAGTATTTAAAACCACTTATACCATTTTTCAAGGCATGTTCATGCCTATGGAACTTTGAACACTTTAATTTCTCAAGACTTCCCTTATGCCTACAATGACTGTATATGGGGACTTTAGATCAGTCTGATTTTGTCTCTTTTGGATTCATAATGATCCTATCACAATTTTTCATATGACATATATACCTCGAAATATATTTCAAACATATCTACTTTATTCTCTTCCATTTTAATCCCGAGGCTAGCTTATTCCAAACTTGTGCCCTGTGTGTGTGTTTCCTAGTATTACATCTAAACTGAGTATGACTTTGGGATTCACTCTTACCTCAGTGATAAATTAATGAATTTTAAATATCCCTAAATCTTTATTATATATATATTTCAAAACTTTTTCTCATTTTACTCTATCAACAACTTTACGTCATTTGTCCTTGCTCACCATCACAATACTATAGTTGTCCTCAAGACTATTCATTATGTGTTTGTGGATCTATTTGAAATATTAGTTAGAACAATATCATATCTTAATAACCTAATATTCCAAAAAAAAATTAATTATCCTCATGACCTTCTCACTAACACTCATGTTTCTCTAAAATCCATATTATCAATCCTTTTTCATACCTCATGACTTGCCTTTAACTACTTGCTATAATTTAGACTGACTATAAGTGGGATTTCAATGTTGTTTTTTGTAGGTAGATATTAGTTTCTAAAATACCTTGATAATTTCATTGTCATGGATTATTAACTTATTCATCTATATTAGGTATAACTTAGTGCTTTGATCTCCCTTTTAGGTTCAAGACTAGCCTATATAAACCTACAGCCTATGTATTCCCTTAGAGATCCAATTGATTGTATCATGGTTTAGATTTCACTCCCACATAACAAACCTCATTTTTTTCTTTTTTATTTTTTAATTATATTTCAAGTGGACTCAATATCCTTTCAAACTTTACTCTTATCTTTTCCTCTCTTCATGTTGAAAGTGGGATAGTTAGTAATAAAGGCTTGTATGTGGTGCTCAGAAGACTTGAATGAATAATATAAAACTCAATTATCATTTTCAATACTATAATTTTAAATGTATTTTTAACTTATTTGGATTCATAAGATAGTTTTCAAAGCCTCTATCATAATGCTCCACCTTTTTTCCTAGGTTTAGAAAATGGGCTAGTTGTCACTGACTTGCATCATATAGGTGCCTCTAGGTAATTTATTATGTGTGTCCTAATTAGAGCCTACCCTTGTATTATGATCTCCTTCGTGATACTCATGAAATTATAATTAACACTCCTAATAATCATGAATCATTAATCCTTTTTCCATAGATATCCTTCATCAACACTCATACTTTTTGACTGACTATAGGTTTGAATGTAGATTGTAAGTGAGAATTCCACTCCTTGTATGGATTGAGGAGGGATAGGATAATTTTTATAATACCTTAAAGGATTATATGGAATATGTTTGAAACATATTTTAATATTTCAAAAAATCTAATAATCCCTCAAATCTCCTTAACTCATACAAACCCAATGTACCATTCTTAACTATGCAAAAATAGTTTTTGTTGTAGGTTAATATTGTATGGACTATAGGTTTATGAAATCCACCCTAATTATATTAAGGGTAAAAATATGAAAAAAATTATTTGATATTATTTTAAACCATTTATTTCAAGCCCTTATCTCAATGACCTTCACATTCATAATGTTTGCTTGAAAAATATAGCCTATCATAAATGACTATTGTATGGGATGTTTTTACTCCTTCTATACAAATTGTAGAGAGGTGGAAGGTTGGTTCCAAAAAAATGAAATGATTTAAAAAACCTTAATTAACTTTAATGATCACAAATATCTTTAATAATCATTAATTTTTCATGATAAGGTCAGAATGGCATGGAAACATGAAACAACATATTACCTTAAACAATGTTAAATTACCTTATACTCTGCTCAACTCAGTTCTAAAGAAGTTAGCATTGTGATTTTGATGTACCTTAAATATCAAATAAATAATAAAATCTCTTTAAAATATCTATATCACCTTAATAACTCAATTTCTACCCTTATAACATATTCATAAGAGTATATAGTCCTTCGGAAGGTCTTAAAACATGATAACTCAGTCACATACAATCTTTTAGTGTTATTTTAGTCATTTGAGGCTCTAAACTAAATATTTTAATCCTAAGAGTTATTAAATCACATTTTTATATTAGATAATTCTTGGAGGTATCACATATTATTACCCATATCCTTAATTACCTCATAACCTCTTTATCACTAAAATTAAGCTCATTAAATATAGTTATACCTTGGTGAAGAGACTAACTCACCTTAACTTGTCTCAAAGGAGATGTAATCAAGATGGAGACCTAAAGACAATTTTTTTTGGATTAAAAAGGTGTGAAATTACTTATATATTTATTTTATAACCCCTTAATAATAATACACTTTTTTATAACTCAAATCATCCTCCAAAATTGATCAAACATACCATTCACAAAGATACTATAGGAAACTAGTTTTATGCCATATGTAATTTAATATAAGGAGTTACCTAATGAAAAATACATGAAAAATGATAAATTACCTCTAAAATCATCCCTAAAAACCATTAATATTCATCTATTTTTGAACTAGATAAACATGTGCAAGAACAAACCCCCTCTCAGATAAATAGGCCATAATGACCTACTACCACTATTCATAATTTTTCATAAATAATAAGCCATAAATATTTTAAAAAATTAAAATAATTTAAATATTAATAATACCTATAAAAAATTAAAAAAAATATCTCCTAATTCTCTCTCCTCTATCCATACAAAACACTTGAAAACTACCCTTCTAGAATTGCCAAAGAGGTTGATATAAGAGACAAAATGGGTTTTTTTTCATTTTAAGACTTGAAACATATTATAAATCACCTATTTGAAATTTTAATGGAAAAAATAGGTCTTTAATATTCCTAAATCTCAATTTAACCTTTAATAACTATACAAATGGCCTCAAAATAGGCCTTTTTGTCACTAAAACTGCTAGAATCACTTGAGAAGCCTATTAAAAATACTTCAAAACATATCCATTATATATTTTTAGAATTTAAAAAGTAAATCATGATATTAAAATAAAATTTTAAATTGGTAGTGGTGATAATTTTACCTATGAGGTCAAAATTTTCAACACCTCCCTTTCAATTTTATATTCCTTCACTTTAACAATAGCAAATTTTATTTACCTTTATTTTTTTTTCCCAATAGGAGTGTAAGTTGATTTTTCTAAATAATAATATTCCTAGGGATCATGATTATGTTCTATTTAATCCTCATCCTCTTGGGTTTCTATTTCTTCCACATCAATTTATTCCAACTTCTCCTCCCCACTATAAACTTTAATTTATTAAATAACCTCTTTAACACATAATAGTTTGCCCCTTTTAACAATTAAGAATATGAGCCCTTTATGTAAGATTTCAGTGGTGAGATTCATATTGAAAAAGTTTACATGAGTATCAAACAAATTCAATATAAATTATGTAATACTAACTATATTACCTTTGAACTGATTCATCGATAGAAAGTGATGGGAGAAAATGACTATACTTATCCTCAAATGTGATATATTTCATGATTTAGAGATAGAATTTAGGCCACTTATTGGGTATATACATTATGAGTAATAATTTATACTTGGGATCAATAAACTCATTAGTATTTAATAATATTTTCATCAGCTCTTGAATATTTTATCTTTTAATGCACCTTTGTAGTCCATTCTAGTGACTTTGTTAATAGCTTCCTTAGTGATTGTTAATTGCAGAATCTCATTCTAACCTCCCACTCATCCCAACCCTAGTGAAATCATTTTAAATAGAAAGACATTCCATAATGATCCTTATCATAAAATTAATAAGACCTCACCTTGTGATTTTTTACCACACTAATGGTTATTCTTTAGCTTTGGCACAAGATAATGATTCTAACTGAATACACCCTAAATTGGTCAAGCAATCACACATATCATGTCTTTTCATAGTCATTTTCATAAGAGACTCTGAATAGAGAATATTAACCTTTTTCACATTATCCATGTCTTGGTTTTAATTATCTTTGTCTTGTTTCTTTCTTGATTCACCTTTTTATCTAGAACTAGTCATCTGAAACATTTTGACCAATCATTTAACCTCATGTAGATAGTGTTTCACATGTCAATCTTGTTCCCCCAGGTCTTGAGCCTATAATAAAAGAGAGTTGGAATTGGAATATAATGATATACCCTAAGGTGTCTCATTTTTGGTACTCCTATCCTTTTATATTTTGAGTCCTAATAATAATTTATCTTCACTTAAGAGGTTCTAAAGCCTTCTTATCCCCTCTCTTAAGTTTTGTTTATCCTTTTGATGCGAGCTAATGAAAATAAAGCTCCTAATTTTAAAATAAAGAGTCTCCTATATAAAATACTTCACAATGAATTTTATATCTATCACTTACTACTTTGTCATAATAAATAATTAAAAATTAGTCAATAGTATAGCTTAGCATTCTGCATCACACATAGATTTGGATGCTTGATCAAGGAAGGGCCTAGGTAAAAGTTAATTCTTTCATCTATTGTGAACATTTATTATTAATGTTCCCTAAGTGAAAACTATATTTTATCTAAGTCCTTAGATTGAGGTTTAATGTAGGCAATAATCAAGAAAATATAGGTTCTATATCATGTGATCATATTTCCCCTAAACCTAGTTTTACCCCTTTTTCCTTTTGATGTATTTGTTGTTTCATGTGTGTAGGTAGACCTAGGGTTTGAAGACTAAAATATATCTACAATGAGCTCCATCAACATTAAACATCCAAAATATCATAGGTAGGTTGACACAGGAATAACATAAAGAAACTAGAAAAATTAGGTCTTTATGAGTAGTTTGGACAACAGGGGTAGGAGTAGACAAAAATGCTAGATCCCAAAGTGTCCTATTTTTGGTAGTATTTTCCTTTCATAAAATGAAATATAGATCCATATTAATGACACAATTGTAGTCTTTTATAATAGTTTTTAACCTCTGAATCATTCATTTTAGCCTATTTTCTAAATAAGTTGCTTCTTTTCCTATGTAATTGATTTGATCAAATTAATATAAATCTATATTTTACCATATTTGATTAGATTTTACCCCTTAATATAGACCCTTTATTATTTATAAACTAAACTATAGTTTCAAAAAAATAATAAAACATTTGGTGAACCCAACTTACTTTGAATAAATTTCAAACCCTAGGTACCCTTAGTGTTTTTCCATCAATTTTTTTGTCAAAAAATTCAATTTAAAATTTATGAACTTTGAATAAATTTTTGTGAATTTATTTGTATTTAAGTTATTCCAGCAAATAATAGTGGGTAATGCATAGAATTGGTTATTTCATCTACTTCTCATTGGTTCCTTTCATACATATGATGATTTAGAGGAGGCATTTCTTATATATTACATAGTGAACACAGGCCCTTAAATTACATATGAGAAACTTTCCACATTGCATCAGAATAATTTAGAGCCAGTTAGTGATTACATCTTACGATTCAAGAATCACATCTTAAGATTGATTTATAAAACAATATATTTAGATATTAAACATATCCTTATTAATGGGCTTGGTCAACCCCTCCTAGAGCACATATTATATCAGATAAAGTCCTCTTTTAGGCACTTATGTTAATATAGTTTTAGCTTTAGAGAATAAATTGGGATTGATTGAGTTCTATTTATTTGATAAAATTAATATATATTTCATAGCATTACCTCCATCTAAAACTCCTAGCACTACGCATCCACCATGTCCAAAATAAGATAGGAGACCATAGCCAAAAAAACAACCTATTGAGGATAGAGAGATAGTTTCCAAAGCACAAATTACAATATGCACTTTAAAGAATAGCAATAGGGAACCATTATAGTTTTATTTAGAATGGGATATCCCATACACCATATTATTAGCACTACTAGATATGAGGTTAATCACATTGCCTTCTACTCATTGATGAGATCCACATCTCTTACATAGACAACCACATTGGCCCTTTTGTAACTATCATCGTATACATAGACATAGAGATAATGATTGTTATAGACTCATAGATTGCATTAATAGATGTGTTGATAATTTCACATAGCTTTCACATAAGGGGCACCAAGATCTCCTCCATCATGGAAACATAGACCTCATTCCTCCATGACTGAGTCATCCCAGGACATTACTTCATAGGAGTAGTTAGTTACTCATTATGAGAGTAATGTAGTTTCTAAGATAGAGACTCATAGGTGATATTTTATCCCACCTACTTAGATTGTTTTGAGACTAGTACAATGAGACTAGCCTATATATACTAGTTTAATTTATGGAGTACATAATATAGTTCCATATACATATCCAACACAGTCACAGGCACTGTAATAAAGCTTTCAAGGTCCCATCTCACATAGAAATCTATTATAGTTAAGATTAGATGAACCTACATCATAAAGTACTACTCCAAACATATATTCACTACAATTGAGTTTTTAGGGTCCTATCTCATGTAGCAATACACTATACTTAAGATTATATTAACCCACATTATAGAGTATCACTCTAGATAGATATTCACTATAGCTGTCTTTTTAGGGACCTATCTCACATATCAACCCAATATGATTGATATTATATGAGGACCCATCACAAGTTATAGTTCCATCTTGATCTGTTTCTCAGTCATACACATCATAAAAGAGGCCATAGGGTATTATTTCATGTACCAATCCACTATGATCATGTATAGATGAACCTTATTCATATCACATAGTTTTAATTACACATCTATTGAGATTGCATCTTATAGAGTCTTCATGTACAACTATAGTTAGTGCACCATAGATAACATCATATATAGGACATGTTCCTACATAGCATGAGTAGTATGGGCACTTATTTAGTTTACCATCAGGGTTCATATAGTGATACAACATAGAGTGATATAACACACATTCATATCAGTATTATTTTTTAGCTTCACTTAGTGGGTGATGATGGAGCCAAAGGGCCAAACTTTGTATTCTTGAGCCACTCTTGGGGAATTGAACACAAATTGATATGCATAGAGTGATATCTTACATCCCCTTCTACTAACAACTAACATTCCTAGTTCCAAATAACCATACCTAGCAAAACCAAATTATCCAAATCCCAACCTTACCAATATCCTATTTTACCAATCTTAAACCAACACACTTTATCAAATAAATTTACCAATTACAAAACAATTTTTTTTCCTTACATATGATTTAAAATCAAAACTAACATCATACTTGAACCTACTAAACAAAAATCAAATCACATCCTAAATACCATTTTACCAAAAATATGAAACTCTAACATTAATGTCAAATCAAGTATTTTTAATCAACCATTTCTAATAAATATAATAATGTACTCCAAATTCCATAACATAATACACATGAGTCAAAGTCAAAACACACACACACACATGTGTGTGTGTGTGTAATGAGTTTGAAAAACATATACACTATATCTATCTCACTCTCCCCATTAGTACTAGTCCCATAATCCACACTTGCACTCAATGGCCCTGCACCTTCTTGAGTTATCACATGTCTCTTACAACAAATCTCTCACACTAGTAACTAACAATGCTCCTAAAAAATGTCCACATATTGCCTCTAAAGTTATATATACTCATCCATGATCATTTTGCTAATAGAACCAAAATTAGATGGAGGCATCCGATGCCTATCTAGCTTAG
The DNA here is from genome assembly GCA_037957365.1 of Torreya grandis. NCBI lineage: Eukaryota > Viridiplantae > Streptophyta > Pinopsida > Cupressales > Taxaceae > Torreya > Torreya grandis. Next base: position 14,033 of record JARHVA010009879.1, read on the forward strand.
CTCTTAGCTTATCTCTCTCTTGCTATCTAAGCATATGTAGCTATCACTATAGTAGCCTTATAAAATATATGAGAATGAATAATGGATGTGACCATCACTCATTATATCAATCCCTCCTCCACCACATCATCGATTACATGCTTTGCGAGCTAATAGAGTGTTGACTTAATGATGGTCTCCTAATAATCATCATCTCCACTTCCCACCCTAGCCTGTACCTCATATTGTGCACCTCCCATATGACACTATATTAGATATATAATTTAAAATCAAACAAAAATCACAAATTTGATCACAATTCAAATTAAATCATTGCTTACCTCCTATGATCTGGATCAGTTCAGGATCCTCATATTCAAGAGCATGCACTACCTTAATAAGATATAATAAATCCCATAAATGCCTAGGCCATCATGTAGTATATGAATCTATACATACAACATCATCCACATCTAAAATATCTATGGTTTCATCCCTCATAACCAAAGGAAATGGTGCAAGCTCAGCCTTAATAGGTCTTGTATAAGTTCCTACCCTCATAGATGCTCATGCACTCCTCACCCACACCCATGCTATTAAGGGCACATCCTATGGTACCCAAAGTATCTATTCATGTGATCATAGTAAAATTTCTTAGATAATCCAACCTAGTTGTCATGTATCCAGCATATAACCCTCATATATCATAACTATACTCCATCTTTGACCTACCTAGGAAATCTTTTGTAAGGCCTCCATATGTTGTCACTAGCCACCAATCTATCTAGCACCCACATATAATGATCCATCCTAGGGGATTAGATAGCCAATTTACTCATCACCACTCTTCAAATGGATATAGAAGTTCCCACTATTCCTTTATTAGTGTAATTAGTCACATAACTACTATGTGCTTATAGGCCCGTCAATGTAATAAGGTTGATGTGCTCAATCTACAATTAAATGACTCTAGTGTAAACCTGTAAATATTCCTATATAGGTAGGCTAGCATAGTCCTCCCCCATAAGAATACAATTCAATATACCTCCACACTATACAAAATCATGTACATACTATATGAAATAGACACTCCACTCCCATCCAAAACAACAAATGATACCAACAAGAAAACCAACCACTTTTACAAGATTGGAACACTAGACTACATAATAACTAATAATAGTACATCATTGTCACTCCATCTCTGATGTATACCAGAGGGCACACTAGTAAAATGCAAGGATAAATTATCAATGGAATCATCACCCATATCATAATGTACCATCATTCTCCACCCACTAACCATAAATGTAATATGAAATACACATCCTCTAGAGTCATAGTCATCTCCCTTGTAAGAAGCTAGAAAGTACATGTATCTACATTCTACCTCTCGCATAAGGTGTTAATTAGATATCAATCCCAATGAAATATACCTAGATCACACACATGACCTAACCTTACCCTATCCAAGATATCACTCTCATCAAAAGATAATGGTAGTAGCCTCAAGGTCTCCATCAACTAGCCCCTATAGAACTCTCTCATCTGTACCTCACCCTACATCATCCATAAAAAACACATTTATTAGTCAACAATACAAAGTCAAAATCCAAGTAAAAACATAATAAGTACCAAATTAACATCTCAAAAAATCTTTTCTATTGGACAATAGCACTACAAAAAGGACAATAATGCTAGACATGAGTGCTAAAACCTGGAAACTAGTGTTGAAACATGGATAGGAGCACTAAACACTAGACAAGAGTGATATAACTAGAAAAAAAATTAAGATACTCTAAGGATATTAAAAACACAAAAATAGGCCTAAAATAGATAAAAACCAAGCATTTGAGTTACTTACTAGGTCACATCACTACTAGCCTAAACTTGGGCTGCCATTTACTCAAACTAGGTCATGGAAGGTGCTCATCTCCTCAGCATATCTTTCACTCTAGAGCTCAATATCTCAACCTAGTAAATGCATAAATAAATCATGAATCAATCTAATTTTTGATATTATCCAACTCTTTCAATCAAATCAAAATACCATTTTACCCATACCTCAAACATCGTAACCCAATTTTTCAAACCATTTTCTTCCATAGAATCATGAAAATGATACCTTCAACATCACTCAAGCTTTGATCTCTTACTAACTCATCTAAATACTATGTCATGAACATTTTTATGTTTCTCTTATATCTAGGCACACACATGGGTCCTCACCAATCCAAACATGTTCCACTTTCAATAACTCATTCTAATCAACCTAACAACCTTTCAAGCTATTCACAACATGCCAACCTTTTTTTTATTATTATGCCACTAGTCATCACTTTTAGCTTGACCTCCTCTATCACAAATTTTGTCCCTCTTCTCAAAATGGGGAATCATTCATACTATTCCTATTTCAACACTTACCTAGCATACCCATTCACTCTAATAAGTGGATACACCATGGTTCTTACACATCCAACATTCATATTATCAAATTTAACTCAGATTGGTCAAGATATACAGTGATTCAGATTATATGAGTCACTCAGCATTATTCAAGACATTCAAAGGGATACAACTTTAGTTTATAGATACACAAACTATTCAAATATAGTGGTTCAGATCATATGGATCCATAGTGATTTTAGCTTATAGGTTCACAAAATATTTAGACACAATGGTTAAAATTATATGGATTCACAATGATTTTAGTATAGATACAAACATATATACTATATTTTGGGGCATGTACATTCTACACATCTCACACATACAATTTCATACAACATGACATAGTTTTTAGAATCAAATAACAAACTATAGACATAGTGCAAAGCATAGTGTTTTGGTCTCCAATTTTGCATATGAGGCATGGTAAGATATGTCATATCACATGTGGTTATAAAAATTACAAGATTATATAGATGCATCACTCACATACCATATTTGGGGGCATGGCATAGATGTTCATGTTCTTCATCATTTAGGATTATATAGATGGAATGACAATACATTCCATTTTCCTCTTGAACATTAACCAAAATTCCAAATTATACCTAGTTATACCTAGGTTGTCATTAGGTTGCAGTGTATGGATATTTATAGTGGTTGGTCCATTGTATTACCTAGATTTAAAATACACAAGTTTGTGTGGGACAAAGGATAGACACTAGTTTTGGGTCTCTAAGCACTTCTCAGTTCTAGTTCAAATTATTCAAAGTGGGGGAATGATATATTTTACTCTTTAAAACATAATTTTTTTATTCATACATCTATATTATATGAGTTTATGTGGGATAGAATATAGGCATTAGTTTTGGGCCTCTGAGCATTCCTCATTTTTATCCAGATTCAACATAGGGGGAAAACATTTCCATCCTTCTCCATGATACACAGATTCCACATTCAAATCTAGTATGGGGGCATCCACTCCATGGATTCCTTCTCTCTTTAGGAACTATTCATCTCTCCGTCCACTTCCCTAGCTAGGAAGTGAGTTGGACCCTTGTAGCATATTTATCTCAACATAGGTAGGTTCATGTATGCATGTTCCTTTTCTTTATTTTACTCTAATATTTTATTTCATTGCATCTCTAGACTAAAAGGGGGGCAAATGTAGACACCCTAAATTGGTCAAGAAAACACACATATCATGTATTTTCATAATCCTTTTCATAGGAGACTCAAATGGGAGAATATGAGCCTTGTTCACATTAGCCATGTCTTGATTTTACTTATCTTGGTCTTATTTATTTCTTGAGTCACCTTTTTGTCTATAGCCAATCATCTAGAACCTTTTGAATAATCATTCCACCTAAGCCAGATAGTGTTCCCATGCCAATCCTATTCGCCTAGGTCTTGAGCTTGTAAGATAGGAGCACTAGAATTAGACTATAGCATGGGACCCTAGGGTATCCTATTTTCCATGATCCTATCCTTTTACATTTTGAGTCCCAACAATCATTTCTCTTTGTTCTAGAGTTCATAAACCCTTCTTATCCCCTCCATTGAGTTTTATTTATCATTTTGATGTTAGATAATGTGAATAAATCTCCTAAATTCTAAATAAAGAGTCTCCTATAGGAATGACTTCACAAGTCATTTTATATCTAACACTTACTACTTTGGCATAGTAAATGATTAAAAATTAGTGAATATTATAGCTTAACATTCTGCATCACACATAGATTTGCATGCTTGATCAAAGAATGGCCTAGGTGAAAGTTCATTCTATCATGTATGTTGATTATGAATGTTCCCTAAGGGAGAACTACATTTGATTTGAGACCCTATCTTGAGGGTTGATTTAGGTGGTAATTAAGATAGTATGGGTTCTAGATCATGTGATCATACTTCCCCTAAACCTAGTTTTTCCCCCTTTTGCTTTTGATGTATTTATTTTTTCATAGATGTAGATAAACCTAAGGTTTTAATATTAAAACATATCTATAGTGAGATATAATATAATTTAGTAACTAAAATTTCATAGGCAAACTTGCACAAGAATGGTACAAAAAACCTATAAAAATCAAGTCTCTATGAGTAGTTTGGACAACAACAGTAAGAGTGGACAATAACACCATACCCCAAAGTGTCCTATTTTTGGTGGTCCTATCCTTTCATAAAATTAAATCTAGATATATATTCATAACACTATCCTAGTCCTACACAATACTTTTCATTTTCTAAATATTCATTTCAACCTATTTTTACAAATAAGGTACTTTTTTTTCCTATGCAATTGATTTGATCAGATTAATATAAATCTATATTTTACTATATTTACTTAGATTTTACCCCTTAATCTAGAACCTTTATTGTTTATGAACTAAACCCTAGTTTCCCAAAAATAATAAAACACTAACGTATCTCATTCACCTCCTATTATCAAAAGATTGTTACTCCACAACAAATTATTGTAGATGAAACACAAATTAACCCATAGTCACTCATATTCCAAGTTTTTGAAATCATTAATGGATAATTCCATCTGATTTTTCTCCCATGATTGAGACTTATTATCCTTAACTCACAATGAAAATTATGATCATTGGATGAGTTATTGTGAGTTAAGCCATTAACCATTTATGTCATGTAATGATTGGATTATATTACCTCCTATAGGATTACTCTTTTGCCACATCATTTGAAATTACTTTGATTATGTCGATAGGAAGGTACTCAATTTTATGCCACTAATTAAATTGTTACATCTTGATTTCCTCACTAAACTTGATTTGCTTATTAAACATATATCAATGGGGGTAATGTTATTTAGTCACTATTGTATCAAACTATTTTCACTTATTTTAATGTATGGATAGACATATAATGATTATATTGTGTGAATCATCACTTGATTGATTTGTTGTAATGAGTTTTATATACATGTGGATTATGCTCATTTAGTATTATTATGCTTTAGAGTATTTTATTGATTATCATTATTACAAGCTACCTATCATTTAAATTTATGAGGTAGATGTAAGAGAAAGTACACTCTCTAGATAGATATGATGGGAGATCATCATTAAGGAGGGTGTTGTCGATGAATATGTTGGAGGTGTAGAGATTTGATAAGGAACCCTATACACACCACATAGTATGAATACATGCATAATTAATTTAATTTAATTATGTTTGGTTACTTTATGTTTGGTCATGTTGTTTTGGTTTGGATTCATGTTTATATGTTATTTTGATCTTTGTTGAAGTTGTTATTGTTTCTAAGATTGTTATGTAGTTTCCATTATGGATTATGATAGTTATATGTTTGTCTTTAGATGACTATACTTTTAAATTGTTGACTCTATAAAGGTGTATACCTAAAATAATTCAACATAAAAGTATCATTATTAAATATTATACATGGAATATAAATAAATTACATTATATATCATTTAAAACATTGAAATTTTAAACATTATCTATCCTAAACCTAAGTAAAAATGACTATGGTGGTACCTAGGGTGACAGTTTTTAAATATTT
>JARHVA010009879.1:25000-75000 GCA_037957365.1 Torreya grandis
ATTTTGACTAGAAGCTAATAGAATTTTAGAATCTAAAGAAAGGAGATATTTTAATGAATGAATACTAGGAATAGTTCACTAAGATCCTAAAATATGTTCCTCAATATTGGCTAGATGAAATATTTTTATTTTAAAATTTCATTATGGGATTAAAACCTTAAATTGGGTGTGATTTATATGTGCATGGTCCATCTACAATGGACTAGGTCTTTGAGAAGGTAGTTAAGCAGGAGTCAAAACCAAAGTTTCTTACTCAGGTTAGAAATAATTTCAATAAGAAGTTTGGAGGTTTTAAACCCACTCTTAATAAGAAGAACTAAAAAATGAGTATAAATTCCAAGAATTAATTAAATAATCATAATTAAAAATTTAGTAAATTTTTGGGTAGCAAAAAATTAGAAGGTGGATTTGATCTTGGTTTCAAGGGGAACCAATAAGTAGAAAGGAAAGTACCACCTACTAGATGTTTCATTTGTGGAGGTGATCACTATGCTAATAAATGTACTCAAGGAAAGTTTGAAGGTAAAACTAAGGGTAACATGCATCAAAGAACCTTAAAATAGATAATTCATGTGGTTTTTAACAATCATCAAGTTGATTTTCAAGTCTCACCTATTGAGGTTGTAGATAATCTTTTTGGTCAACCCATTTCCATTTTGAATGATACTAGAGCTATTGAATGTTTTATTTATCCATGAATGCTTTCTAATTTGTCTAGGAAATTTGGTTCAATGGAAAATGGATGGCCAGTGCAATATGGGAATGAAGTCAAGGTCAAATTTGATAGGTGCTGAGTGGAAGCTGAGATTGAATTATCTACATTCACCCCAATACTATATCTTTATGCAACACCATTAGGGTTATATGATGTAATTATAAGATTAAATTAGATTTATAAGCATAAAGATAAGTATATTTATATCTTAATAAGGTATAATCTTATAATGATTTTGGGAATTAGACTCAAATTTAGGGTGAGAAAAGGGAGTTGAAACTTAAGCATATTTTTTTAATTCATCTTAAAAAGGCTCACAAGAAAGGATGTCAGACATTTATTGTTAAAATAAATGAAATATAAGAAATAAAGGAATCATCCATTGAGGATTACCCTTTTAATAAGAAATTTAAGGATGTGTTTCTAGAGGAACTACTAGGATTACCACCTAAGAGGGAGTCTAATTTCTCAATTGACATAATGTCTGATTCAAAACCAAAATCTAAGGCCCTTTATAGGAGGATGAATATAGAGTTGGTTGAGTTTAAAATACAACTACAATATTTATTATCTAAAGAATTTTTCATCCAAGTGGGTCACCATGGGGTGCACTAGTCATATTTATCAAGAATAAGGAAGGTACTCTTCACTTGTGTATTAATTATAAGATGTTGAATAAAGAAAAAATAAAAAAACAAGTATCCTTTTCCTTAAATTGATGATATTTTTGATAAAATGCATGGGTAAATAATTTTATCACAATTTTCTCTAAGATATCTCTCCAAGCGGGATATCACTAGTTGAGTATTCGAGAAGAAGATATTCACAAAAAAAATTCAAAACTTGGTATAGACAATATGAATTTATTGTGTTGCCTTTTAGTTTAACAAATGCTCTGATAACATTCATGAATCTCATGAACAATGTGCTTAGGAATTATCTAGATAAATTTGTATTAGTTTTTATGGATGATATCCTCATTTATTCTAATAATGACAAAGAACATCTACATCATCTAGAGTTGATTTATAGCATTTGTAGAAGCATAAACTATATGGTAAGTTATCCAAATGTGCATTTTTTGAGATGAAAATGCAATATTTAGGACACATTATCTTTATATATGTAATTTTAGTTGATTCATTGAAGATAAGAGCCATAATAGAGTATCCAACACCAAAAAATGTGCATGAGGTGATAATTTTTATGGAACTATTAGGATATTATAGGAAATTTGTTTCAAATTTCTCAAAAATGGCTAACCTAATTACCTCTCTTTATTGGAATAATTAGAGTTTTGTTTGGTTGTACATGTGTGAGAAAGCCTTTTAAAAGTTAAAAATGAGGCTTACTTTGGCACTTGTGCTAAGAGTTCTAGATCCTAATTTTTAGTTCTCAATAATCATTGATGCATATGAGGATGGTCTTGGAGGAGTTCTTATATAAGATGGTTCAGTTTTAACATATCATTCTAGGAAGCTTATACCATATGAGGAAAAATATGCCTTGCATAATTTGTAACTTGCTGCAATAGTGCATGCATTACAAGTTTAGAGGCATTATCTATTGGGGAAACTATTTGAGATCAATATTGATATCTTCACCCAACCAAACTTGAATGATTGTTAGAGACATTTTTTAGATTTTTTATTCAACTATGATTTTGATATTGACTATATCAAGGGCAAAGACAATAGAGTTGATGATTCCCTAAGTCATATAAGGTATACAGTAGCTTTGGCTACTATCAGGATTTCATTTCATGATCAAGTTATTAAATTCTCCCCTAGAGATGAATTCTCTTATCATGTTAAGAAATATTTGTTATAAGATGATAAGAACCCTAATTTTAAAGGATTAAAGGTGGATAATGATGGTATCTTAAGGTACAATGGTAGAATGTATGTACCTAATAAAGATAATTTGAGGAGCATGATATTCAAGATACTCAATATCTTATATTTAGATTTCTAGATGAGGCAATTATGAACACTAAATAAGTAGATGCCCCTCCTAAGGCTAAATAGTGGAATATTTACTTTGATGTATCATTCAAAAATCATAGATCATGGGCAAGAATGTTATTTGTTATGCCACAATGGTATCTAATTACCAATCCCTTTCATATTGGATTTCCATATACCAATAACATAGTCAAGTTTAAAGCACTCATTTTAAGGCTTTGTCAAGTGGTAAAATGGAACATTAAAAATTTACTAGTGTATGGTGATTCTTAGTTAATCATCAATCAAGTCATGAATCAATCCTAGACCATGGACAAGAAGTTGGTGTCTTATAGAGATATGGTTGATATTTTACAGTAGCATAATTCCAACATCCAATTTAAAATAATACCTTAGGCCAATAACATAACAACTGATGTCATGGCCATTATTATTTCCATGACCCAAATCATAGACATAGCAAGGGATTATCAATTTCTTGTTGAACATATCTTAATGCTAAAACATGAAAAATCAACTCTCAAGATGGTTTATGACATTGTTGGTCCCATATCTCCCTATTACTCATACATATATGACTATTTTTAAGACCAAACAATGTCTCCTAATTTATCACATGAAAAACAAAAACCTTTCACCCACAAAGCCACTTGATATAACCTACTTGGACCAACATTGTATCATAGAAGCTATGATGGAAGTTTGATTCATTTTTTATCTTTGATATAATTTGGACTAGCATTAATGGTAGTCCATGAATGAGTGTGTGGATCCCACACAAATGGGGAAATATTAGCCAAAAAGTTACTAGTACTACTTATCACTATATAACTATAGAAGTAGACATAACTACATATGTGAAGAGGTGTGTTGAGTGTCAAAATCATCTCAATTTGATTCATGTTCTAGCTAAGACACTCAAACCATTTACAACACCATGGCCATTCTCAATGTGGGGAATCAACCTCATCAAGAATATCAATTTCACAGGATTAGATGGCCATAAACACATCATGACTACTACTAAATATTTCACTAAGTGGGTGAAAGTCACTCCCCTCACTCATGTCACAAGTAAGTAGATATCTACATTCATATTCAACCATCTCATCTTCCATTATGGCATCCCCTCTAACATTATATCTGATAATGGAAGATCATTTAATAATAAATATGTGAAATCACTTTGTTATTAATACCACATCAAACCAAATTCTCTACTACATATTATCCAAAAGGCAATGACCAAGATGAAGCTTCTAAATAAAACCATTATTAAAATTTTGAAGAAGATTGTCAATGATGTTGGTTGTAATTAGCACTTACATCTATTTTAAACCCTTTGGAAACACTATACCACATTCTATACCCCAATAGGAGCTATAACTTATTCACTTTTTATGGAACTAAATCCATTCTTCCTATTGAGGTCGAGTTTACTTCTCTCTAAATTTAATTTTAGCACATCATCGATGATGAGGACTATAGAGTGGCTCACTTGAAAGAGCTAGACCTAGTTGATGGAAAATACTTAGATGCCTAGAATAATATTTAGGCATATCAAAAATTATCAAAAGGCTAATACATTAGGTGTGTTAAGCATAGTGAATTTGATCTCGGTGACCTAGTGTTAAAAGAGAATTAGAAGAATTTAAATGTGGAAACCAAGAAAAAAGGAAAGTTATAAAGAAAATTGTTAGGACCCTATGCAGTTGTTTCTAACTATGGTTTCAGAGCATACAAGCTCATTACACTAGAGGGAGATGAACTTGATAAACCAATGAACATAGTGCACCTTAAATATTGTTATGCTTAAGGGACTCAGATTATTGTCTACAAGGATCATTTAAGTTATGCCTCAATATATCTATTCTTTGTACTTACCCTTTATCATTCTACCATACCCTTAAAATTTCACCATCCATTTATATTTACCTAACCCTACCTATCACATTTATCCTTGGTTCTAATTCATTTTTACTTTAGTCACATTCCATGGTTGATGACAAATTTAGTTCCAATATTTTTTTCAAAATTATATGTTTGAATTGTAGTATATGAAAGTAGTATGATAGCAATCTTGGGAATTGCATCCTTCATTTTTATTACATTCACACCACATGCTATTAATTATATCTACTTATGGTAAAATTAGTAACACTAAACCTTTTTTGTTGTTTCTTAATTATAAAAACCTATGGGCAAATTAAGGACAACAGATTTACCATGCATTACCACATCACTTTGCCAATATTGTTACCATTTATATTGTCATTTTCCTTTACCTAAACTTGTAGTGCTTAATCAGACACCTTTTTTGAAGATGAAACTATAGTTAATTGAGGTCATGTGGGACTATGTAGGCAAAAATCAATTCACATTGAGGTAATCTCAATCACCCCTTTTCCACACTCTCACTATTTTGGAGCAATTTAAGTATAAATGCTCTCATTGTTTTATGAGAAACCTAATCCATGTTCTTGCCTTTTTATGAGTTGGTCCATTTTTCATCTCATAATTTTTGATTGAGTTGAGATTCCTATAAAATTCCAAATACATTTGAAATATTTTCAAAACCCATAAATATTAATAAAGATCTAGAAAATCTTAAAAATCACAAAATCATGAAAATTGCCTTAGAATTTCCATGTGAGATATAAATCCAACAAAATTCTGGGTATGGGCCATATTATTTTTTAGTTTCATTTCTATAACACCTTGGTTTTTTTCCTCCCAATTTTTGGAGAACTACATCAGCCTGAGGTCTGGATGGACTATATAGGCAATAATTAGATACATGGGATATCTCTGATTAGCTCAATTACACCTTATTTTATTTCTAAACAACTTTTTTGCCTTAAGGATTCTATGACTCCTAAATATTTCATGAGTAACCACTTATCATTTAGTTTACCCATCCTTATTTTCTTTATCCATATGCTTTTATTGATTTGTGAGTCGATGTTGTGTACATTGTGCATTCAAATTTGATGCATTAATGACCACTTGGCTCTTATTACACTTTCACCATTTTATGATCCCTTTTTATTTGAAGACTCTTGACTTTTTATGAGAAACTTAATTTTATGCTATTTCCAAATTTTAAGCTCATTCTCATTCAAGCCTTAGATGTAGTAGACACTATGAATTATTGATTCAGTTCCTTTGTGGATACTCATCTCTTATCTTTTATCATGGATTTAGACTAAACCATACTATCACAATTACACAATTTATTTGTGTTGAAGTTTCATGAATGTGAATGTCATCCCTTTAGTTTTTCATGTGCTTACTATTTTGTGAGGTCATTCTTATTTTCCTCTACAAACCAATCATGTTTTCTTATCATTCATTTTCTTTTATCCCATATCTTGGGAGAACTACATTTGGATTGAAGTTCACATTGGATCTTGTCTCCATGGAAATATATAGGTAAAGTCCACTTACCTAATGCATATGGAGTCAGCTAGGTTACCCCTTCCTTTTCTTCCACTCCCCCCATTCTGTTTGTTTTTTTTCTTTGTCTTCTATAGCCTAGGGGAAATGTTATTTTTATTTTCTTGTCTATGTCATTACTCTCCGATGGCCTACGGGAAATTTTGAAATTTTGTTTTTCATTATTTCCTATATCATAGGGGAAAACTTGTGCCTTTGTTCCTATTATGTTTTACCTATGTCATTAATACATAGCAAGGGGTCACCCTATCTCCAAGAGTAACACCTTTATTACACACACACAAAAAATTTGTTTTATGTTTGCTCTAACATTGTGATTAACCATAATTTGTATGTTATTGTTTATTTAACTTAGTTTGTTTGTTTATATGTACTTAGGGTAGTTTATTTACTACACTTTTCTTTGATCTAGGTTATTTAACTCTTTTGATTATTTGGTTTACTTTGTTTGTTGCATTGTTTTCTAGTTTTGTTTGTTCATTTGTTTGTTTTATCTATATTTATTTGTTCTCCTTATTTTTTATTTTTTATATAATTTGTTGGTATCTTATTTGTTTGTTTTTTATTTTTGTTTATGAATGTTTTGTATGTTTATGAATGTTTTGTTGTTGATTGTTTGTGTTTATGTAGTTGTTTGTCCATGTTTTGTTTTTGTTTGTTTGTCAGTGTTCTTTTTCTTGGTGTTTTGTTGTTTGTTTTTATTTGTATTTTGTTTGTTAGTATTTTTTATTTTTTTTTCTATTTTTGTTTTGTCTATTCTAGTTTATTAGTGTTTTTTTGTTTGTTTAGTCTATTTGCATTTTGTTTCTTTATTTTTATCTTTTTATTTTTATTTTTTGTGTTTTTATTTTTTCCTTTTAAATTCTCGTGGTCATAGGATTATTATATTTTATTTTCACTTAAGTCTTAATTATCCATATCATGTACTTATGTTGTGAATTTTTCTATTTAGTCTTACACTTGATTTATTTGTTATATTTACACTTAGGATTTTATTATTTTTATCTTATTCCTAGGTTGTTTGCATTTAATTTAAATTAAGATTCCCATGATTATGATATGTATTTACATGTTATTTATTCATAAATATCATCCATAATATCAAATCTAAAGAAAAAAAATGCTCACAGAGTCTATTCTATAAATGCAATGGTAGTACTTCTCTGATATATCAAAAACTAGACAAATACTGAAACATATGCCTGAATCCATGAGTAATAAATAATTAAAAAATGATTTGTTATGTGTTTATACAAATGTTCATCTCTAATTAAACATCCATATGATTAAAACAACATAATCACATGATAACCAAGAAAACATCTAATAACCATGGCATAAACAATACATGGGAATGTGTGTGTGCGTGTGTGTGTGTGTGTGTGTGTGTGTACACACACACACACACACACACACACACACACACACACACACACACACACACATTTCAAGTATATCATATACATGTCATTGGCCTTAAAGGACCCAAAACTGAATGCCATTATATCTCAAATGTCATACGCATAGAGGATATACACATATCATGAGGGTACCTTAAAAATACTTATGTTGATATAATGATTATAGGCCAAAAAAAATCCCAAACTATGCGAAAATGCCAAGGTCCCTATACTCAACTCTAGATCTATGTGTCCATAGGACCTATAACTAGAGGACGCTCTAGTGGCCCTAATGGTCCTAGTGGTGGTCATGGATTATGAATAGAATAGATTGAGGTACATGTAACATGAGTCTTATTTTGAGACTAACTATATCTACTCACTATCCTCTATGCATCTTATATCTCAAAAGTAATGACCTACTAATCCCTGTGTATGGTAAACTCATAGGATCAACTATAGTAGGATGCCTCATCATTTTACTGAAGGCATTCCATAACCATCTACAAGAAACATTCATGTGTAACAACTCCCCAAGATAAATCTTGATCCTACCTAAGACTAACTATGGTAGCCAATGCCTAATATCTCTCACCAATGGGATGATATCTCTCTATCATGAGTTATCCTTGTACTTGCACTGTCTTAGCTATATAATATTTTACCTAAGTGATCTCTGTATGTAATCAATTCATATCATCATACCTCATGTCTAAGGTGCTCTAAGAATAAATTAACTAATGTTATAACCTTGAAATATATCATACTTGAGTAATGAACTCTTGCTCAAGCATACCAATTTACCCACCTATTATAGCCATGCTAAAAGGCCCTATTTGGCCTAAATTGACCTATATAACTACTACCACTATCAATCTAAGATCTAATATCATCACATTTATACCACCATCTCCATCCCCATCATCTCCATCTCCTCTAACATATCCTCCATGAAAATCATCATCATCATCATCATCATCCCTAGTCTCACTATCACTCTCCTACCTATTATTGCCACTACCACTCAAGGTATCATCCTGTTGAGGTCAACATACTCCATATTTATAAAAAATGGGGACTCATGTGTTAAATTAAGCAATTTTTACGTTAAAATGGAAAATTCACTTAATCAGAGTGTTACTAACATATTTACACATTATTCATATTTTAAGATCATCCACACCATGTCTTTCTTAGTCTATCTATTCATAGTTTTGACTTAGCTTTGCCTAATATTTCTAACCTTGATCTTCATATTTCAAGTTGTGGGTTTAATATAACCCTCATTGAGTAGACCACTTGGGATTTGTCTAGCCTTTGGCTTGTGGAAATCCAAGTTAAATCTATGTTTAATCTTATTGAAACCCTCATTAAGAAACCCTAGCTTAGACCCTTTGATTTAAATTTGAAATTGGTGGGAGAAAAATTGGTAGGAGAAATTTTAAAATGCTAAGGAATTAAGATTAATTTTTACACTAAGGCTTTACCATGTTTTTTAACATGATAAAACCTTAGCCTAAAAATTATAAGCTTGGTCCCCTTTATGTCTTAATCCCCTTTCTTTCCCTTTATTTTAATATGGTCTAACTTTAATGTTTATAAGGTCCTTTTATTACGTTCTTAGCTCGGTCTAACCTTTTTTATTACCATGGTCCCTTTTATTATAACTTATAACAATGACTTAGTCCTAAGGCCCCACTCATGCTTATTAACATAAATAGGACCTTAGTCTTAAAATTTAATCTAAGTCTTATACATTTTTTATCCCTAATTTAATTCATGTGCTTCTTTTTAGGATCGATGGCCCATAGCTTATTATACAACATTGATCGAATAAAATGAGGTAGACCTGATAAATCCAATAATTTGACCCATGGATCCAATCTTGCTTAATCACACAAATTATAATCAATGATCCATGACTTCTCATACAAAATCAATCAAATGATGCACATCAATTAAAAGTTCCTATAAGACCTACTATTCATGGGAGTTGAATTATACATTCTCATACATGTTAATTGACATTTGTAAAGCCATCATTGATGTCTATGGGACTTTCAAATTTTAGTCCCTACGATTAACTATGTGAGCTTAAAATTGACATTCTCATGCCTATCAAATGACTTCCATGAGGCCATCATTGACATCTGTGAGGCCATCAAATATTAGCCCCTATGAATGATTATATAAGCTTAAATTTGATGTTATTACAACCATTAATTGATGTCCACAAGGCCATCATTAACATTTTGTAGACCATCAAATATTATCTTAGAAACCATCTTGCATGAAGGAATGAACATGTTTTTCTTCATGTTACAAGATCAATGGGACCTCATTTGGAGATAATCATGTTTAGAGTTTTTGTGATTCAATGATAAAATTGGCCTTTCATTTAGCCTTTATCCCATCATAGACCAAGTTCAAATTTGCATGGGATTGATTAAAAACACCATGAACCTAGCTCAAATTTTATCCAAAAGTATGGTCATGTTTCTAAACATTTGACTAAACTTTAGTCTAAAAAATCGTGTTTGGTCCTCATATGTCCCATGATCTTATGTGGGTCTATTCCATCAACTTAACCTAACAAATTAAAGGTATTATTATTTAAAAGATACCTTAAAATGTTTTATACCCTAAAGTTTTATCATATTTATTAATATGGTAAAAGCATAGGATATAAAAAAAATTAATTGGTCCTTTATTATTAAAAGTCCCATTTTATTATGATTGAGAATTAGCTTAAATAATTTATCCTACGGTTTATATCATGTTTATTAACAAAAAATAAGTTATAGCCTAAAGTATTTAACCTAAGTTCTCATATGTCTTAATGCTAACTTAAACTTTGTGCACCTTTGTAGGATCTATGAATCACATGAGATTGAAGAAAGATGATCGTATGGAGTGAGATCTTTGTCAATTATTCAATGATACCTCCAAGAACCTATTGGACCACCATGTATAAAATGCATATTGACTGATAGATCTGATAAGGTGTAGATTTTGGGAAGCCCCATAGGAATGCTAAGTTGCATAACCATGAGGCCTAGTCCAAAAAATGACCAATGGCATGCAACTCACAAGATCAAGATAAATGGCTCACATTGATCTATGAAAGATGATTTGATAGAGTGAGATGAGGTGGATTTTTCAAAAACCAATAGTCAATTTTTTAATATTAATGTGTAAAATACTATGAAAAAGTGCCATATAGATGTCATGATGAATCCATATGGGTAAAAAGTGACAAAACTAGATATTTTATGCATGTGAAAAAGGAAAGGTATAAATGCCAAGGTTCAAATGAAATTCTAGGCATGAATTCACTCAAGTGAAAAAGTCATCAACATTAAAGCTCAAAGTGACTTGCATAAAAACCCTAAGCATCTACAAAACCTTAGTTCAATCACAAATTGATCATAATCAAGCCTGAGAGTCTATTTGTTATTTGAACAAGTGAAAACTAATACAAAGGCATTATATAGGCCTCTAGTGAGATTTTTAATCAACTCACAATCATGGTGGCATGGAAGTAACATAGAGATAACGCAAAGCTCTACTTAACCTCAAATTTATAAGGAAGGGTCTTTAAAGACACATTATTTGATGTTTTGGCATTGAGCATTGGGGATAATAATTGGTCCAAGATATTTTGGATAATTGAAAACATTTAGACCATAACAAGGGAGGATGATAAGATTACATCCTTAAAGACAAGATATTATGACCTGTCTTCAGTATAGATGGTGAGCCTTCACCACATAGTAGCAAAAATAGAGTTATTTCAATGTATATATGTCCTCCCTATTTTTAAAAAATGTAAATTTGAAAAAGGGATGTTGATCAATGAACAAACTCAAAAATTCCTTTCCTATGTGTCTCCCTTTGATTTGAGAGATATTATATGTTACCCAATCCCCAAGTAGGTATACCCATACTTAATGAACGGGCCAATAAAAATGATATCAAATCCATCCTAGTCCCATGATTGTTTTTTAGAAATCATGCATTTTTGGACCTTAGTGGAAATATTCCTATTAGACAAAACTGACCTAGAATTATAATATTAATGACATTGATGAACAAGATATGTGTAAACCTCATTACCACCTATGTTTATTGCATGTCGGTACCCTTAATATACATTATTATTGAGAAAGAGATCACCACTCCCATTAGTGAAGTTATCAGCTCATGTCTATATAGGGAAATCTTCACAGTCAAGAAAGGGTCTAAGAAAAGATTCTACATGATGTATTATCTCTTAGATTCCCTACTTTCCACAATTGATATCCCAAAATTTAGTGGATGGTCACCTAAAATGACATAGATGGTGTCCCAATTCTATTGAAAATTCCATAACTTAAAGTATTGGGATCATATCTAATTTATCTATGATTGCATCTATCTTACCTTAACTGAGGCCATAATAATATGTTCAATGTCAAGAGTCATCCCATTGGCCAAGAAATCCATTGATTCCATTTTAGACATCTAATTTTATTCAAAATACACAATCGTCAGGATTGAGGGAACATAGTGCACTCCATTTAGACTACAAGTCCATGTTCCAAAAAAATTGGATGAGTAGGAAGTTACATTCTAAATATGCAATGGCATTGATGGGCTTTATAGAATCAAAAGGAAAGGACAATTTCATCCTCCACCCTTGGATATTGGTATAACCATCTTATAACATTGGGATAATATTGAATATGCTTCTATACATAGAGCATCTTTTAATTTACAACATGATGAATTAAGAGAGTGGGATCCCAATGAGAGATTTGGGAAACATTTGAAGGATAAATAAATAAATTTGACTTATGAGCATCAGCTAGGAGTCCATGACTCAATATATTCCAAGGTTTTATCCTTAACAATAGTGTTGGATAGGTTGACTAAACATGGCATCAATCCAAAATCTAGATTGATGAGAGACCAAAAAGTAAGTGTTGACATTTGGTAGCTTGGTTTGAGGTAGTACCACTTGTTAGGAGGTCAATCCTCTCAACCTACTCCCATGTAGCCATAATCATAAGTGGAAGTCCCAAAGCTTGAATTTTAATCTGATTATATTCTTAAATAAATGAGACCTATAGAGGGGACATCTTCTTTAGCCCAGCCTAGTAAACCATAATTTCCAATTGAGTACATTGATATGGTGGCATTAGATCTGGGTGAGATAGTGGACAATGCATTGTAGATGTTGTCCAATTCTTATCAATATATTGAAGAAGATATACAAATGGAAGCACCTTAACCCCAAGTTGATGATGTAGAGATAGAAAATGGGAAGGAATGAGCCTTGAGCCTAGTTTCAATTATTCCCCTATAAAAAAGGAAGGTTAAACTTGCATTGGTTACAGTAGGACAAGAGAAACCCAAATTAACCTTCACTCACCCTTTGAGTGAGGTTAATATCTTTAGTCAAGAAAATGTGCTATAAGGACCAACCATCCCTAAATGGTTCATCTACGTCAAGTTTCAATAGGTTCCTTCTCTTCAACACTCTTGGGCCCTAACTAAGTTAGTGTACATAATTGTTCATGAGGAGCTTAAGCCATGGATAATTTCCCTAATGAAGGAGATAAAAGAAATAAATAATATTTCCCTTGGAGATTCAATTGGAACTCAGATAGCTACTCCTGAGAAACAAGTAGAGACTTCAAAGTATCCTCAAATAACTCAATCATCAATTAGAGACTAGTTCAATCTAGTAACTATAGGTTTGGAGAGGGTGACTAAAAAGAGAGTCATGGTTTCTAGTGAAGAATTCATCTTTCACAAGGTGGAACCATTTATTGGTTTAACTCTAGTAGGAGGATAAAATCCAAGTTAGGACCCCATATTTTAAAAATATATACTTGGATTGGCCCAATCTCAATCAACCTAGCCATATACTAGCATCAAGGGCATGAAATAACAAATTAAGAACCTGAAGAAGAAAAAGGAAATTCTAGAGAAGCATATTTTTCTCTATATCTTAGATGTTATGATAGACATGTTTGAGGTAACCTTTTATGACATGTTTGTTTCTTTGAAGATAACAAAGGAAAGATAGGGTGTACTAGGTCATCAAGATACAACAACCAGGGGTTTAATTACTCAATGGTAGAGTTCAAAAGATAAAACCAAGGATTTAATTATCATCTTGATAGGGGATAAAATCATATATTTCAAGACCATTAGCATATGATCATATGTTTCATCTGAGGCTCTCTTTCTAATCTGATCTTATTTAGGACTCCTTTCCATGGTAGTCACAAATGAGAACAACTAGTGGACATATATCAATTTAAGGCCTTTGTCCATTTCCTGATTAATAGTAACTCATAAGCATTAGGAATGTCTACCACCTGGATGTCAATGAATTGTTGGAATATAGGCTTAGAGGCAAGATGTATATTAACATTTAATAATTCCCCAAATACCTTGACTCTAAACTTATCTAATTGAGTAACAACTTTATCAAATTTAATAAGAGTCAAGCCAAGTTGTTTACAAATACCTACTAAAATAATGTTGGTGGATGCACCAGAATCCAAAAAAAATTATGTATATTCTTACCAAACATTATGATAGTAATAAAAAAGGTATGGATTTTGTTTTATCTTTATACATAGCAACATTGGCATTATCAGTCTTTTATGGCTTGTTAGGCTTCTTAGACAAGGACTTCAATAATAGGTCCCTTTACTCAGTGATCTATGTTAATTCATGCAATGTGATCTTAGCCTTTATTTTCTTCATGTCCTTCACAATATTATACCTAGTTTTATTGAAATAATTAAATACATCAGTACTATGTTTAAAAGTACTTCCCTTTGGAGGCTCTAGGTTATTATCTGAGGTAGTAAATGAAGGAGTGTCAAAGTTGTTTAGAGGTGTTGAAGTAGTCATAATTTGAATCTAATCTCTATTCCTAAGAGGTTATTTCTTCACGAACTACTAAAAATCATGGACCTCTTCAGGAATATCATTAGGTTCATTGTCTTCTTGGAAAGGGAAGTCAAACATCTCCACCATGAAGTCTTGGTTAGTAGATTTAGATCCTGATGTACTTGTACCATTGTCTTTGTTAGGAAATACTTGAAATGTATCCAATTCTTCCTAAAAGGCTTCAAAATATTTATAGAATTCAATTCAATCCATTTCACCATGCTTAGTAGTATAATGAAATCTACAGTAATTAGTTAATGCAACATCAATAATATTAATGTACACGGTCTTCTTATCAAAGGACTCATTATTCTTATTATTATTATAACTATCATTTTGAAAACTATTATTGGGCCTATTAAACCTTTATAAAGAGAATTCACTACCTAAACTCTCTCTAGTATTACTAATTTATTTTTGTAGCTGAAGGAAATTAGTTCTAAGCTTTTCAACCATGTTCAAGATATAGTCATTCTCGCTCTTGGGAGTTTCTAAAGTGTGAACCTGATTATTATTAGCACCATTGGATGGTACTAATTTTTTTATTATTTGGATTAAATTCAGTTTTAGTTTGGTTCAAATATCCTATGTTCTAATTAGGAGCAACATGGCTCAAGGGTAATTGGTTTAAAGTTATGATCTAACTTAAAACTAGCATATTTTGATTATTATTAGGAAAGATGTTTAAGGTGGGAATATATGGATTAACATTGGGAATTGAATAAGACATCTAAGCTTGGGGCTAAATTTTATCATTGATGATCATTACTTTAGAATAATCTAAGGCTAGAGTATTCATAGGTCCAATAGCCCTCTTTATGAAAATAGAGGTCATAGGATCTAAGGCATCTTTATCTATTTATGGGGCTAAAGAATCATTAGGATTATAAGGATATATGGTTAGCTATACATATTTTGGAACCTAGAATTAAATGATCTTATAGGTTCATTTTCATCCCTATTGATTGTGGTGAATTATTTGTATAATATATAAGGACTAATAATTTTACCAAACTGGTTAATGAAAACATTGTTAAAGTGGTCCCAACTATTAATGAAATTTTTATGTAAATTTAAAAACCATTCATAAGTAGCATAGTTAAAATTAAAATTTAATATCATACATTCTATATCATCATGGACTATATTTAGCAATCTTAATACAACTCTGAATGACTTAATATGTTCCTCTGCAGTTACAATACTAGTAGGACTAAATGTTGGCAAATATTTCTCAATGTTATAGGGAAGGTCATGTACCACACTAGGCACATTGATAGAAGAACCTCCCATCCAAGCCATAGCTTGATTGGGGTTGAATACACAAGTAACCTAGATTGATGAAGTTGGTAAAGACTTAGAAAGCATGTGCTTACCTTTATCCCACCTAGCTCTTTTATGGACTTCTAACTTGAGTAGGGGTTTCTTGGTCTCTGAACATGACCTTATTATGATTCATGGTATTCTTATCTTTAGAATTTTGTGTCCTATTTGGAATACAATGTGTTAAATCAATATTTACAAAGAGCAGTGATCATAATTACACATTAGGTAAATTTTGTAAAGATTCATATAAAGAACAACAAAGGACAACAATCTTTAACTAAATTATCTCAAAGAAGTGTCCAAATACATAATTATGAATGATCTTTATATGTTTAATTCTAAATGAACTCAAACTTGTAAATAATTCATGAATATTTGATCAAAATATCTATTACTAACCTCAAACCTACTTAATTCACAATTCTAAGTATATCTTTACCAAAATCTAACATATATCCTCAAAGAATATCAATCTTTGTCTAAATGAGCATAAATACTAGTCTAAAATTGTGAAGATCACCAACCTTTACACAATTATGCTGAAAGAAACACAAATATGCAAAGAATAAAATGGTCTTTAAATAAAATTCACAAAAACCAACAAAGATACTACAAATCTATAAAGAATGGCTCTCCTTCTAGTGCCAGTAGAGATTTTTCCTATTGATGTCTCTAGGTGTACCACATATCATCTTAGGGTTAGAGAACACTTCTCAATTTAGAATTTGAAGAATTCAAAGCATGAGTAGCAAGTTGTGGTAATCTAGTTACCTATGATGCAATAATGGTAGAGCAAGCAAACTATTGGATAAAATTTATATTAGTTGGTGGTTGGGAGCCACCTTGAACTATATCTTTGTCAATAATAATATTATCTATGCTAATTCATGTGGATTATGCTCAAATTTAAGATAAGACTAATCTATATGAATATTTATAATGGAAGTTATGCTAAAGTGATTTGGTTAAAAAAGAAGTGAAAAGGTAGGGCAAGGTAGAGAAGAAAAATGTTGTTGATCTTCATCTTAGATAGCATGACAAGGTTCAAGTGTTTCATAGGCATGCACTTAAAACCAATATATGAAGTAAAGTAGCTTAATCTCATATCACAACATATATCAAGTAAAATTATAAGGAAGATATAAAAAAATGCAAATAAGAACCACATTTACTTTAAAGCTTTATTCCTTTAAGTAGATAGTTGATTCACATCTACAAATGTAGAGAAAATAAAATGAAGAAAACTTAGGAACCTTTAAGTAACCTATCATATGCATAAGTTAAAAACTCTATATTCAAAAGGTATATGCCAAGAATTTAAAAGAAATATTCAAATCTAAGATTCAAAAAAAATAAATGAGAGAGAAACCATATAGTAAATAATTCAAACAAATTTGGATAATATTTTTAGAATTCCTTGCTTGCATTAATAACTCAAAAGTACAAAAATTTTGGCTCAAAATTCCCTCCTCTTTTACAATAGACAATACTCTTTTTATAAGAACAAGGAAGTATGTCTCTCAATTTCATTAACCTACAAGTGTAGAAATGTAAAGGACATTTATCCTTTCTATAAAACTTCTAGAATACACTATGATTTCCAAAATGAACTCACCTATAGGTAAAATTATTTATAAAAATTGAATATGCCTTTACAAAAGAATATTCTATTTAAAAATTTAAAATGTTTCAATAAAAAAAAAATTCCTAATTAACTCGTGGACCCTGTGCTGATGAATTCCCTTGGTTTTGTCATTATTACCTTATTATATTTTGATGTTGCTCATCAATAAATCTCAAATTAACTACAAGTTAAAGGAAGATTTCATCCTGTTACTCAGCTAAGTCCTCAAGGTCCCTATTGTTTCTCTCCAAGATTTCTTTAATAATCATTACCTTACCTATATTTACTTCTATAGTTAGGATCTATTGAGATCAACATACCCCCTATTTATAAAAAATTGGGGACCCATGTGTCAAATTATGAAATTTAAATTGAAAAATCACTTGATCAAAGTATTACTAACATATTTTCACATTATTTATATTTGAAGATCATCCACACCATGGCTTGGTTAGTCTATTTATTCATAGTTTTGCTTTAACTTTGCCTAATATTGCTAACCTTGATCTTCATGTTTCAAGTTTTAGGTTTAATATACCCTCATTAAATAGACCACTTAGGATTTTTCTAGCCTTTGGACTATGTAAATCCAAGCTAAATCTATGTTCAAGCTTCTTGAAACCCTCATTCAGAAACCCTAGCTTAGATCCTTTGATTTAGATTCAAAATTGGTAGGAGAAAAATTGGTGAGAGAAATTTTAAAATACTAAGGAATTAAGATTAAATTTACACTAAGGATTTTCCCTTTTTTTAACATGACCAAAACTTAGCCTAACAATTATAATATTGGTCCCATTTATGTCTTGATCCCCTTTGTTTCCCTTTATTTTAATATGGTCTAACTTTAGTGTTTGCAGGGTCCTTTTATTACATTCTTAGTTTGGTATAATCTTTGTTACTACCATGGTCCCTCTTTTTACAACTTATACTAATGCCTTAGTCCTAATTCCCCTTTCATTATTATTAACATAAATGGGACCTTAGTCTGAAGACTTTAATCTAAGTCTTATACATTTTTTATCCCTAATTTAAGTCATGTGCTTATTTAAAAGATCAATAGCCTATAATTACTCATACAACATTGATCAAATAGAGTGAGGTACACCTGATGAATCAAATACTTTGACCCATGGATCCAATCTAGCTTGATCACATGGATCATAATCAATGGTCTAAAACTACTCATATAAAATTAATCAAACAATGTGCATTAATTCAAAGTTCTTATAGGACCTACTATTCATTGAACTTAAATTTGATGTTATCATACCCATTAATTGATGTTTGTGAGGTCATTATTGACATCCATGAGATAGTCAAATTTTAGTCCCTATAGTTAACTATGCAAGCTTAAAATTGATGCTCTCACACTTGTGAAATGATGTCCACGAGGCTGTCATTGATGTCTGTAAGGCTGTCAAATTTTAACACCTATGAATGATTAGAAACCATCTTGATTGAAATAATGAACATGTTTATCTTCATGTTGTAGGATCAATGTGACCTCATTTGGAGAATAATCATGTTTAGAGTTTTTTGTGCTTCAATGATAAAATTGGCCTTTCAATTAGCCTTTATCCCATTATAGATCAATTTCAAATTTACATGGGATTGATTAAACACACCATTAACCTAGCTAAAATTCTATCCAAAAGTGTGGTCATATTTCTAAACATTTGACTAAACTTTAGTCTAAAAAAGCATGCTTAGTCCTCATATGTTACATGATCTTATGTGGGTCTATTCCATCGAATTAACCTAACAAATTAAAGGTTCTATAATTTGAAAGATAGCTTAAATAATTTTATACCCTAAAGTTTTATCATATTTATTAATTCAATAAAACCTTAGGATATAAAACATTTTATTTGGTCCTTTATTATTAAAATTTCCCATTTTATTATGATCAAGACTTAGCTTAAATACTTTAGCCTATGGTTTATATCATGTTTATTAACAATAAATAAACTATAGCCTAAATTCTTTAACCTAATTTCTTAGATGTCATGATGCTAACTTAAACCTTGTGCACCTTTGTAGGATCTATGGCTCATGTGAGATCAGAGCCATATCTCTATGGACTATTCAATAAAACCTTTAAGGACTTATGGGACTACCACATGGAAACTGCACATCAATTGATGGAACTAACAGGGTACAGAGCTTGGGAAGCCCCACAAGACTACCAAGTGGCATAACTATGGGGCCTAGTCCAAACAACAACCAATGGCATCAAACTCACAAGATCGAGATTAATAAATCATGTTGATCTATGCAAGATGATCCAATAGAGTGAGACAAGGTGGGTTTTTCAAAAACCAATGATCAATTTTTAAATATTAATGGATAAAATATCATAAAAAGTGCCATTTAGATGCCACAAAGATGCTACATGGGCAAAAACCAACAAAACTAGATATTGTATGGGTGATAAAAAAAAAAGCTATAAATTCCAAGGTTCAAATCAAATCCAAGGAAAAAAATCACTCAAGTAAATTTTTTGTCACCATTAAATATTGAAGTGACTTGTAGAGAAACCCTAAGCATTTATAAATCCCTAATTGATCATAATTGAGCCTTAGAGAGTCTAATTACTATTTGAGAAAGTGCAAACTAATCCAGAGGAAAAATATAGGCCACCATTGAGCATTTTAATCAACTCACAATCATGGTGGCACAAAAGAAACATAGAGATGACATAGAGCTCTACTTAACCATAGATTAATAAGGAAGGGTATTTAAAGACATGGTATTTGATTTTGTGGCATTGAACACTAACGACAATAATTGGTTCAAGATATTTTAGATAATTAAAGAATTGCATCCCATAATAAGGGAAGATAAGAAGATTTCATCCTTTAAAATAAGATATTATGTCCTGGTTATAGTACAGATGGTGATCCTTCACCATGAAACAAAAAAAATAAAGGTACTTCACTATATAAATGTCCTCCTCCCTATTTTTAATGAATGTAAAACTGAAAAAAGTATACTAAGCAATGAACATACTTGGAAATGCCTTACCTATGTATCATGCATTACTTTTGAGAGCTATTATAAGTTACCCAAGCCTCAAGTAGATATACCCACACTTAATGCATGGGCCAAGAAAGTGATCTCAAAGACATCCTGGTCTCATGGTTGTATCCTAAAAACCATGTGTTTATTGACCTTAGTAGAAACATTCCTAATAGACAATTCTGAGCTAGAATTAGGATAATAATGCCCTAGATGAACACGATGTGTGGAAACCCCACTGCTACCTATGTTGACATCATGTGGTTATTCTTGGTATAGTTTATGATTGAGAAAGAACTCACCCCTACCATTAGTGAATTTATCAACTCATGTCTATGTAGTTAGATCTTCACAATCATGAAAGGGTCTTGTAAAATTTTCTACATGATGTCTTAGCTCTTGGATGCCCTACTTGCCACATTTGAGATCCCCAACTTTAAGATATGTCACTTGAAAGGACATAAACAATGTCCCAATTCTATTCAAAATTATATATCTTCAAGTATAAGGATCATATCAAATTTATCTATGATTACATCTATCCTACATTAACTGAGGCCATAATAGTATGATCAATGACAAGAATCAGCCTATTTATCAAGAAATCCATTGAGTCCATTAGGGACATCTAGTTTTATCTGGACTACATAATCATCAAGATTAAGGGAAAATAGAGCACTCTACTTAGACTGCCAGTCCATATTCAAACAAATTGGCTAAGCAGGAAGTTACATTCCAAATATGTAATGGCATTAATGGGCTTTGTAGAAGAAAAAGGAAAAGACTATTGTATCCTCCACCCTTAGCTATTGGTAGAACCATCTTTTAACATTGGGACAACATTGAATATGCTACTACACATAGAGCATCTTTCAAGCTATAACATGATGAATTAAAATAATGGGACCCTAATGAGAGAGTTGGGAAACATTTTAAGGCTAAACAAGTAAATTTGACTTATCAGCATCGACCAAAAATCTATGACTAATATACACCAAGGATGAATCCTTCATAATAATATTAGATAGGTTGAATAAGCATGGCATCAATCTAGAAGCCAGATTGAAGAGGGACTAGAAAGGAAGTGATGACATATGGTATCTTAGTCTGAGGTAGTACCACTTATTAGGAGGTCAATACTCTCAACCTCCTCTCATGAAATGATAATCAAAAGTAGAATTACCAAATCTTGAAGTTCAATCTTAATAGAGGCTTGAAGAAAGGAGAACTAGGGAGGGGACATCATCTTTAACCCAATCCAATGATCCAAGGTCTCTAATTGAGTATATTGATGTGGTGGCATTGGAATTAGGTGAGATAGTGTAAGATGCATTGTAAATGCTATCCATTATTTATTCTAATGAATAAGAAGTGTAAATGGAAGAACCTTAACCCCAAGTTGAGAATGCAGAGATGGAAAAGGGGAATGAATTATACTTGATCCTAGTTCTAGTTATTCCCTAATAAAATAAGTCTAAAATTTCATAGACCAACCATCTCTAAATGGTTCATCTATGGAAATTTTAAAAAGGTTCCTTCTCTACAACACTCTTGGGCCCTAACTAAGTTAGTCGACATAACTATTCATGAGGAGCTTAACCCATGGATAATTGACTTGATGAAGGAGGAGAAATAAATAAAGATGATTTCCCTTAGAGAGTCAAGTGGTACTTAGATGGCTACTCCTGAGACATAATTAGAGACTTGAGATTCTCTTCAAACAACTTAATCATTAGTTGGAGTCTAGTTCAATCCAAAAACTATAAATTTAGAGAGGATGAATAAAAAGAGAACCATTATTGTTGGTAAGGAATTGATCTTTCAAAAGGTGAAACCATTTGTTGGTTTAACTCTAATGGGATGCCAAAATCTAGGTGGGGACCCCATATTTGAATAATATATACTTAGATTGGCCCAATGTCAATTAGCCCAACTACAAACTAGCATCAAGGCATGAAATAGCAATTTGAGAACCTAAAAAATAAAAAGGAAAATCTAGAAAAGTGGATTGTTCTCTCTATCCTAGATGTTATGATAGACATGTTTGAGGCATCATTTTATGACATGTTTGATTTTTTTAAGATAACAAAGGTAATACAGGGTCTACTAGGTCATCAAGATCTAATACCCAAGGGTTTAAATTCTTAATCGTAGAGTTTAAAAGATAAGACCAAGGATTTAATTAGCATCTTGACAAGGGATAAAATCCCAAGTTTCAAGACCATCATCATTTCCTATCTCAACACAGTCATGGTATTAATTATTGATAAAATTTAGGGATTAATCATGTGGTCCAAGATCTTAGAAAGATTCCTCATGGATGATAAAGAGTTCCTAAATAGGATATAATAGTTATTTAAGACCATGATTGCCTAGTATACAACACTTAGCTCTATGGGCATCATTACAAATGATGAATTCAAGCATAGGACCACTTTTTTTATGTAGGAGGTAAGGAGTAAGAGCCAAGGCATGTCTGGGGGTGACAAAAATAGGATCATGGATATGATACTAACTACAAAATAAAATATAGCTAAGGTAAGGAGCATTAAAAAAACCTTGAAGAGAAACAACAGGGACCTTGAAGACTTAGTTGAGTAAGAGGATGAACTCTTCATTAAACCTACAGTTAATTTGAGACTTATTTATGATTAAAATTAAAAGGTAATAAGGTTACAACAAAGAAACCAAGGGAATTTATCATTATAGGGTCCACCAGTTAGCTAGGAATATTATCTTTTATTGAAACATTATAAATTTTAAAAAGAATATTCTTTTATAAAGGCATGTACAATTTGTATAAAGCACATTGCCTATAGGCCAGTTCATTTTGGAAAGTATAGTGTATTCTAGAGGCTTTATAAAAATGACATATGTTCTTTACATTTGTACACTTGTACGTTAATGTAACTAATCAACATACTTCCTTGTTCCTATAAAAGGAGTATTATCTATTGTAAAAGAGGTGGGAGTTTTGAGATAAAAACTATATACTTTTGAGCTATTAATGCAATCGAATAATTCTAAAAATATTGTCTAAATTATTTTTCATCATTTTATATATGGTTTCTCTCTCAATTGTTTGTTATGAATCTTAGATTTGAATAGTTATTTTAGATTCTTGACACAAACCTTTGGAATGCAGAATTGTTAACTTGTACATATGATAGGTTAATTAAAGGTTATTGAGTTTGATTGATTTTATTTTCTCTAAATTTGTATATGTGTATTAGATATATGCTTAAAGGAGTAAGACTTTAAAGTAAATGTGGTTCTTATTTGCATTGTTTCAGATCTTCTTTAGAAGTTTGTCTGATATATGTTGTGATTTGAGCTTAAGCTACTTTACTTCATATATTGGTTTTAAGTGCATGCTTGGGAAACACTTAAAAATTTTTATTGTGTCTAAGATGAAGATCAACAACACTTTTATTTTATGCCTTACCCTACCTTTTTACTTCTTTTTTAACCAAATCACTTTAGCATAACTTCCATTATAAATATTCATATAGATTAGTCTTAGCTTAAATTTGAGAATAATCCACATGAATTAGCATAGATAATCTTCTTATTTACAAATATATAGGCCAATGTGTCTCCCAACCACCAAATAATATAAATTTTATGGAATAGTTTTCTTGCTATGTTGTTATTTCATCACAAGTAACCAGATTACCATAACCTATTACTCATGCTCTGAATTCTTCAAATTATAAAATGAGAGGTATTATCTAAACACTAAGAGCACTTGTGGTACACTTAGAGGCATCAACACATCCTCCATCTCCTTTATGTCCATGGGTACCTAACCCCATACCAATATTAGAATTTTCAACCTCAAAGGGCACACACATAATAACCAATGTATGTAAGCTAGAGTGATCACTACATTTGAAGTTCCTCTTACATAAGCCTAGGTAATATGTGGTACATTGATATAACCCATTTTTACCTTACTCCTTAGGATCATAGGAGTATCTTGGTTGATATATCACATAATGTGCGGAAAACACCTCATCCTCTTAGGAATATCCTATGTAAAGATTAATTGCCTAAGTACCAAATAAAGGTAGTACTCCTGCATGATATGGGATTGTTTCCCAATTAGAAAACATCTAGTAGTCATGAATCTCATGTACCATCCATCCCTGAACCACTATAGATGATATGTGAGGTATGACCTCTAAATGAATAGCTATGGTGTCAATTTTTTAAACATATAATTATAAAAAGGGATGTCCCCTCTATGCCCATGCTTGTTGTCTCTTGTCTGAGCCCAAACATATGCTACTAGATCCTTGGGATGCCATACTTAGTGAATCTCAACTGGTCATTTAATTAAGATATGATCTTAGCCCTAGACCATAAAAAACATGCAAGCCTTGATGTTTTACCCACCTCGGTATGCAATCATGTGTAGGTTTTTGTATAATTATGCCAAAATAGTTATTCCCCAAGAAAAATGTGTAGAATCCTCTAGCATGTTCCTCATGATGATAGCTAAGACCATATGAAAGTATCAGCCACTCTTGTCAGGAAGTAAGATGCAAAAATAATGGCCATAAGAATAACAACCTCCTAATCAATCAGAGATGATACTAAAGGATCTCCAACATGTAGATCATCTAGCCAAATGTATATATAAGTATTAATGAGGTCTATATCAACCTTCCCCTAAAATATGTGGATATCCTAATAACTACATAAATCATCAAGAACTACTTATTATTATGTTAGAGGTGTCTAAAATAATCATCTCCCATGAATTTGTAGCTTAAATATACACAAGGTATCCTCAAGTGTGATAGTAGCCTCTCTAATCAAAAAGTGTAAAGTTGGAATCTCATGGTGACATCACTCTACTTGTGTACTCAAATAATATTAATCATCTCAAATAACTAACATCCATTTCATGCCATGCAGATCTAGCATATGAAGGAAGCCCACCATGCCCTCAGTCCTAATCTATGGGGTCTATAAATAGTATGATCATCTCCCATAATAGGTAGGAATAACTAATTTCTCATGTAATAAAAAAAGTTATCATTAACCTAACTACATGTAGCTACCTAAGCCTAAGCCTAGAATATTTAGTTTAGTTAATCCTCTTTTAGAGGTTAGACCCATTATGGGTCCTCAAAATTAATTATTTTTTACTTCTATAGAAAAGTTGATAATTCTCAAGGTCAAATCCATCATTTACATAATTATTTACATTTTAAGGAAAAAACACAATTTTCATTTTCATAAAAATAGTGAATTTACCTTAAAATGGGTGAAATCAACAATTCAGTGATTTTAATCCCTTTTTTGGCATTGCCACCATTTTTAGAAATGTCAAATTCGAGTAAAGTCATCATTTTCCTTGGTAAAGCCATCATTTATCCTACCAAATAAATGGTGACTTCACCAATTTAAATCTTACCAAGTTTACTAAATTCTAATTAATGATAATTAATGACAAAGTTTGTTTTACTTATTGATGCCCTATCATGTGATGGCCACGTGTCCTCCCTCACTCACTCTGATACATGCCATCGAGCTCTTTTGTGGGCCATTTTCTCTCATAAATGTGCATAAAAAATTAGAGCTCAAATTATCCAAAGGATAGGGTGAAAATGAATTACTTTTCACCCCAGGTGTGAATATATAGCCAAGATTTGATTTTTTTACCCCCCAAGGCCTATAATTCATTACGCATTGTCCAAGATGTGTATTTTTCACTTCTATGGTCCATTTTGGACAATGTTTGATCCTACATGGCTTATTTTTTATCATATTATACCCATACGATATTCTTGGCCCCCCCTAAGACCCATTTAATGACATGATTTTTCAACTGATATCTTATGTTTGTTTGAATGTGCATCTTTGAACTCACATTTAGGCTAGAAATGTGTTTTTATTCTTTTTCAACTCATCGTAAATCCATTTTATGGATTTTTTGCATACTACTCTTGCCAATTTGTCCCATAGTGGAAAATCATTTTTGAAATTTATTAATTATATATCTTGCCTTTCTATGGCTTTCTTGGTTTCAGTCATTTCGTTTATATGTATGAATGATTATAACCACCATTGGGAAAATAATTCTATTTTCAACAAATTTAATGATTATTATTACCTTTGGGAAAATCAATGATTCTTGTTCAATTCTTAATTATAATTATCTTTGGGTAAATCAATGATTCCTATTCTATTCCTAATTATAACCACCTTTGGGAAAATTCGTGTTTCCCATTCTGTTTCTAATTATAACCACCATTAGGAAAATTAGTGTTTCCCATTTTTTTATTGATTATAACCACCTTTAGGAAAATCAGTATCTCTTCCACCACCCTACTAGGGTAATTATCTATGCCACTACTTCTAATTGCCTTTGGGCAAATCAGTGTCATACCCTTAGTTACTAACTATAATTACCTTTGGGAAAATCAATGAATCCATTGCCATTAGTATTTATAACCACCTTTGGGAAATTAATTAAACCCATCTCTATTTCCATCTATATCATGCCATTCTCTTCATTTTAAGGGAAAGTTGATGATTTTATTTTATCATCCACTCCCTCAAGGGGACATCAAAGGGCCTATCAATCACCCTTTAGTGCATAAACATTTCAAATTAATTACTTTTTAATTATTTGAAAATATATTGTTCATCTTGTGTCTCATAATGCCTTCACAAATAGGGGAAAACTTAAACACTTAATTTTGGCCACTTTCATGCCTAAACTAGGATTTAGTTTAGTTTTTAGAAAATGTCATTATTTAAGTCTAGAAATCACTTGGAATTCCTAATTTCATCATTTTAAGGGATTTAATTACCTTCAAACATGATGATGCTAGCTTATTTGTGATATTACCCTATATTCACCAATAACCTAGTTTGGTTTGAACTCTTGTCAAATTATGACCTAGTAATTTGACACTTTTAGCCTATCGAGATATTAATTCATAATAGTTTAAAAAATTGCCAAAAGCTAAAAAAAAACTAAGCAAGTTTAATTAAATTAAAAATCTTAATTATCTAGGCTAAACAAATTCCAAATCAAATTCATGAATTTCATTTATTAAAAAAAATATTTTTTAGACAAATATGAAGTCAAAATGTCAAAGGAGATAATAAAAGTGATTTATTATTTCCTAAATATTCCAAAAATTATGAGTCCCCTCATAAATATCCAAAATCAGTTGTCATATCTCACAAATGTATAAAAGTGAGGTGTCAAGATTTAATGAGTGTTTGACTCAACCCAAGTTTAGCTTGACTCAACCTAGGACAATTTAGACTCAACCAAAGTTAGAATTTAACCTAACCTCTCTAATGTTATATTTAGTTCTTTGAGTAAAAAATACAAGTTCCCATACCATATGTTAGTGATATTTCATCTTTAAGGTTATTCTATTGGAATACCTTCTTAAAGCCTTTGAGAATAGTGTTATAATGGCCAATGAATGACAAGCTTCACACCAAGCCACAAGTGACTATTGGAGAGATGTACCACCATGGAAGAGCATTACTAGAAGATTCAAATCATCATAGGCTGAGCAAAAACATCCTTATGCTAATAATTAAGCATAGAATTTGATAAAGGAGGTAAGAAATTTGTATTATCTTTATCTCTATTTTGTGATCTTACTTATTATGTTATGCTCTCTCTAGTTATCAGGCAATAGTGATTAGTAATAGTGTATTATTATGCTTGATTTATATCATTTAGACTAATAAGGGACTGATCTACATTATTTTACTAGTCAAACACCTAAAGTACATATCTCATGCATGACATGCATGGAATGCTAACCCAGGGGCAAAAGACTATGGGCCCCATGACTTTATTCAATAGCTAGATATATGATAAGTTTCTTATGTACCAACAAACTAAGTTTCCCCATGATATGGATGATAAACTACCTCAAGTGGTGAGGTCATAATAGGATCATGCAATTTTTGCTATGCCTAAAGCCCTAGAATTATAGATAATTACTTGTAAATATATTATTGGTAGCCCTATATGGATATTATGACTAGTTTGTTGACTTGGTCTTTTGTGTCTACTAGATTAACATGTGTGTACATTATTGGGAACTATACCTTGTGGGTGGATCCACACCCTATAGCTCATGTACTTGGATATTTTGGATTAACACATCCAATGGATCCCCTAGTAATTTTTTCCTATTGGTCATGGCATGCTAGAGATCTTAGAGGTAGAAGGGGTGTAAGATTACTTATAAAGATACCTATCATTAGACCTCATTAAGTGAGACCTTGGTGAGTCAAAAGTGAAATCTAATTGTGTATCGGCTAGAGATAGAGGATGTGATATTATTATATGTAGAGGATGAGGATGTAGCCAATATAGGGACTACATCTAGGACTACAACTAAAACCACAACACCTACGATATAGATACACCATTAAAGGGAGTAGACACATGATATAGTGGCCACATATGGAGATTCGAGAGTGTAGGCTATACATAATTGATCTATAGAGATATAAATGAGGAGAGAACAATAATGTGAATGAGTGGTGTTTTCAAGATTTTCATTTACATGGAAGCAACATACAATGGAGGTGTTTAGTGGGCATGCTGATAGAGAGACTATTATGCATGATACTATTATCAATAAGTAATGCTTTAAGTTATAAGTTTTTGACATATGACTAGTTTCATATTTATTTATGTATTTGGTATGGATAGATATTTTGGAGATACATACATATGAGATCTAATGCATATTTGTTTTTTTTTAAAATTTATAGATACTACTGAGGGGGAATTTAGATGGGGTGTCATGGTCAGAGGTGCCTACCAAGATATTTTAAATAGGGTACTAGGGAATCCTAATACTATTATTATGGAAGACCTTGTGGTACTATTTAGGACATCATATGCTAGATGGTTTTGATTGGTGGGGAGGTATCTAGGAAACTAGAGACATGAGGGGATGGGGTACAACTACCCCCTAAATTTGGAGATGAAGAGGCATGATCCTAGTAGGTATTGGCCTAAGAAAGAACTACTGATATGGCCACTATGATAGATCTTAGATGTGTACAGGCCCATGTGGATAGTTTATAGGGATAGGCTGATGGTTTGAGATCCTAAACTACCTCATTATAGTAGACTATTCATAGGGGTAAGTTATAGGCATCTATGGGTAGTGTGGCTCATCCACCTGATAGACATGATGAGCATAGCCTTAAAGATGTAGACATTGTATATGTACTTGTATTATGTTGTATCAAAATCTTATTATATATTGATATAGTCATTTTTTGATCTATTAGTAGTATTGATGGATTTATGGATGTATTTCCTTTGTAGCACAATTATTTTAATTTTATTAAATGTGATATGGGAAAAATATGATGTATGTTTTCTTTTCAATTATTATGTGACATAGATGCATGATTAAAAATAAAAGCATATAATTTGGAAAAGTATATAAATAATCATAAAATGTAATATACACTAGATCACAATGGGAAATGTGTAAAAACAAAAGATGAATAAATATAGTAAAATAAAAGTAATAAATGTTTATAACCATGCATCGGTAAATTTCACCAAATTAAAAAAATATAAGTCATACTAAATCAAGATGGGAAGTATGAAAATTTTGTAATAAAGTGGAAAACATGTTATAAAAAATGGTATGAAAAAAAAAAGTACAATAAAAATAATCAATCATACTAAATCAGGATGGGAAGTATGAAAAGAAAAAGTAATGTAAGTATAAGTCACATTAATCATACTAAATCAAGATGGTAAGTATGATAAAGTTAATAAAATGGTTGTAAAAATACACACAATCATAAAATAAGAAGATAAACTGAAATGTTTATGAAGTAAGCATAAAACACACTAAATAAAGATGGGAAGTATGTAAATGATGTGTAAATCATAATTTAAAATAAAATATCTCAAATTTGAATCATGTAATATTGATAGGTTATTATTGTGACTTGGTCATAATATAAAACTTTATGGGAATGTTTTATGAGGAATGTCTGGTCCTATCCAGGGTCTTTTATTGCAACTCATAAAGGGAGTACCAATGGCATGAATACTAATGTTGGAAAAAATTAATGGGATTCAATGCACTAACTTGTGAGGAATGTCTAGTCCCATCTAAGGTATTATACTTCAATGCACAATAAAAACACCAATAAAAGGGAAAATAAGAAAATATTTTGTGAGGAATGCCTAGTCTTATCCAAAGTCTTATATTTTAACTCACAAAAAGAAACCCTAGGGGTATGATCAATTAACAAAAAAACATTAATCAAGGGGAAATAATGGGATTTTTATAATGAAATAGGGATTGTAAAAAATAAGATATAGGATTTTATAATAAAACCTTAGTAAACATGAGGGATACTAGGTAAGAAGGAAAACACTAAGAGTTTAGTGACCATCAAAATACAAAGGATACCTAATCGTAATAAGCAAAAGCTATATAGTAAAATAGGTGTAATACTAAGATTAATTCATTAAGGTTATATACCAAAATACATTAAGATGGATCTACCTTCCCAAAACATGTTTCTCATTCCTTAAGACCCCTTACAAAGTCATTGGTCTACTATAAAGGTTAGGTACTTATGTGAGAAAGTAGATAGCACTATATATTTTTAATTCTCCTATCCCAATCTACTAGACTATCTCACCCCAATGTACCTTGCCTCTATCATGAGGCCAATTATAGAGTTTGAAATTTGATTAGGAATAAGAGATGTGCTAAAAATAGTAAATCACATATTTTAGTGTGATTAGACTTTTGTATTTTATATTTTCCTTTTTGATCATTGCCTTTTGTTTAAATGATTTGGATTTTAAAATTTTAATGTATTTTTCACTTCCTCCTCCATATGGATTTAGAATAACCAGCATGAGTGATAAAAGTGATACACATGAATGAGCTTTATACTTTGGTTATAGGAGAATAAGTAACCAGAGATATGGCTAACTAAACAACTTCAGCTTACTTATGAATAGGTATGTAATCTCAAGTTTCAAATATATGTATGCTTAGTATGTGAAAATAAATAATGGAGATCAAATAGATATGTGTATATAAATAGTATAGTTAAAGGTAATGTTTGATAATTAATCATATGGTAAAGATAAAATATTAAGGGAATGTAGGTTTTATAACCATGTCACAATAGTAATTATCTTTATTTGAGTTGAAAGTAGAAAAAATTATCAAAGAGATGACAAAATAATACATGTGAAAGAATTGAAACCATAAACATAAGTTTGAATCCATGAAAAATAATATAAAGCTAAAGAGAATGAAACCATGTAAAATACATAAAGCATAATATTATTATTCATGAAAAAGAGATAAGTCAAATCATGTTTGAGAAATAGAACATAATATGAGATATATAAATTAATCACAAATCCATTCCAAATCATGCAATAAAATGATAAATAATGTGATAGAACACCATCAGTGTTCATAAATAGTAAATTATCTTACCACAAATATCATAAATAACATCTGACACATCCCTATGTAGCTAACTTTTGTAATTATTAAAAGTCTCATCTATATTCATAAAAATTCTTGAAAACACTTCCTTATAGATCATCTATAAAGAAAAAGTAGGTGTGGTAGAATAAGAGTGGTGCTCATGTGGTACCTCCTGTGTAGGATACTAAATGTGAGGAATAGGTATCTCAATATGAATGTGTAATCACCCAAAAGTGGTATTTGAGTGATAAGTATGCTATTTGATACTAAAAATACCTATATTATCCCTAGAACTATCCTAAAACCTATTTTCATGCTTATCTAGACTTTGTATAGGCCATAAGCACCCCTAGTTAGCTTAAAATCAGTCTTAGACCCTCATTTCTTGGTGTTGACCCTTCATGCCTAGTTTTCTAGGAGTTAGACACTAGTGACATAATAAGGACACTAGCGCAATGTGGTGTTAGTGTCCCAAAAATGGCACTAATGTCTTTTATCCTAGTTTTTCCCAAATAGATATCTTTTCAAAACTAAAGCCTCTTAAGGTTGGCCAATACATATTTTATCATTTTCATAAGAAGCATAACAATGTATATACATTAGTTTGATCCCTCTAACCACTAGATGGAAATTAGATGAAAAATACACATTCAAACATAAAACAAGTTGATCACAATTAAGGTTATCAACCCCTATTCTACCCTAATTTTGAATACTACCATGTATAAGAGCCCTAAGCTTAGATTTTCCATATTTCTAGTCTCAAGCACATTCAAGGCACTTAAGGCCACTATCATACTAACATAACTTACACTTACACAAACACTTAGGTGGGGAGAAATACATTAGGCTCAATCCCTCCTTAAATTACTGGTATGCAGGAAACTCTCTTCACATTAAGGTTTTAAGGATGTCTACCCTACCCTATTATGGAACACATTTTTTAGCTGATGCTCTAGTTGTATGTAAGTTTAGGGTTTACACAATAAATCATTCATTACAAGAAAATTATAGGGTTTTCAAACTTGTGCATGTAAGAATATACCCTAGATATCTAGACACAAGTGTACCCAGAAGATTAGGATAATCCTACATAGAGGACACTACTACCACTTTACCAATAATGGTACTACTATTGAATTATGGTTATATTATCTAGGAGGAGTTCTAACACTAGGATCCAATTTATGACACTTATACCAGCTTCAATCTCAATTTTTAGCACTTAGATCATCTATATCAAGTGTTTTCTATCTAATTAATTACTTACACTATTTATTTCTATTGTTAGAAAAGTTAAAGTTAGTGAAGTCTATAACAAATCAATGGTTGTATTGATTGCATATTATTTTGCTAATTTAGTCTACCTAGCTCTTTAATAAACATAGGATTTTTACTTGTTAAGTCCTAAAATGTTAAAAAATTTGGTGAACTCAATGTACTTTGAACATTTCTCAAACCCTAACCCTAGATGCTCTTAGGGTTTGTATCCTTTTTATGTCTATACCCAGATTTCAGTTCCAAAATTTTAGATTTGTTTCAATATTTATTTTTTGTGATATTTCTTAGATTAATTTTTTTTAAAGGTTCAAAATATACTTGTTTTATTACTTCCCAAACTGCAATGGTAGAATTCAATAATTGATTTGATGAGACTAATAAGTAATAATTACAAGATTTTATGTATGAACATTTAGATATGTAATATGATATCATCATCATTATTTAGGAAGAACCTAAAAAATCAAACAATGGTTAATCTTCAATTCCCCTAGATAGTAACATTATTACACCTATAATGGGTCCAACTCAGTTATCACAACCAATAATTGTAATTCAACAACCTTTAATGACAACTACACCTCTTGTGTCTAGTTATTCCACTTTAGATGTAAAATCCCTTACGCATGGACTTCATACTGTATAGGCTAAGGTGTTACATCTTGAGCAAGGAGACTCTAGGCCATCACATGCCTTGGATTATAATGTTCTATTTCTTACACCTTTGGCACATCACATAGTGGTAACTCTTTTTCCATCCAAATTCATGGCACATAAAATTATATTGTATAATGGTAAGGCCAGAACACCATAACGAAGCTTTTCACATAGCATGTTTGGACTATGTGTCTAATGATTGGATAATCGTAAAGTTTTTTCCATATAGTTTAAAGGATTATGCCTTATAGTGGTTTTATGACTTATCAAATAAATCTATCATAGCATTAAATCCTTTGGTATACATGTTTTTATCACACTTTTCTATGAATATCAATGACAAGATCTCATATGTTGAAGTGGCACAATTAAAAAAAAAGTCAAATGAACCTATTATAGAATATGTCTTATGATACAATACTATATTATATAGATTAAATATTCCCATGGTAGACAAATACCTTCAAGACATCTTAAAATAGAGTCTTCTACCAATAATACATGAAGTTATCTTAGTTAATAAGATTCCAACATTCACATATTTGTACCACATAGTAAAATAAAGAAAATTCAAGCTTCTATAAATGTGAAAATTAAAATATACCAATGGATCAAAATAAGATAGTAATAGTTCAAGTAATCCTCCTTACAAGGTAAGGGCCACTAAAAAAAGAGTGATCAAAAGGCTATAGTTAACGCAGCTTCAGAGCCATATCCTAATTTAGTTTTATCGACTCTTCCATGTAGAGTCTTCACCAACCTTCTATAATATCCAACATAGGTTTTATATAATCTCTTACAATGAAATCTCATATCTCTCCCTTGTATCAAATAGGTTGACATAACTTGGACTCTTCCAAATAACTATGGTTCCAATGCATTCTACAAGTATCATAGCGCACCAGGCCATATAATAAACAAATGTATTAGCCTAAAATAAAAGATACAAGACTTGATTAAGGATAACATTATTGATGTGGGAAAACAAATATAAGAATTTAAAGTACATAGAATAAAATATAATTCATTAAATATATTCTTAGATATATTTCTAAAAAACATAGTGAATGAGACAGGGAACACTTCAAGTGTTCACTACACATATTAGGCACATCCACCACCAGCTTCATATCATACTATTATAAAGGAGGCACACCTTGTAAAATATTATTATTATGTGCCACATTATAGTTCCAACTATACCACTCATCACCCTCTCAGCACATGAGATTGTCTATGATGATACAAATTTACACATGCTCTTTTTACGAGCTTACATAGATCATCATCCTATCCAAAGTGTTATGGTTGACTATAGGTCAAGCATTATCATGTGAACTATGATAATTTTAAAACATTTGGGTTATTCAAAACAAGATATATTCAATACATACATAATTATTAGTGGTTTCATTGGTCATGTTTAGATCTTCATCAGGGAGATTGTGCTTCCATTAGCACTATGGCCACTTAGTTCTTAGCAGTACCAAGTGTAAGTGTGTTTGATATGTTATTAGGTAGGCCATGGATGTAATAGATACAAGCCATCCAATACACAATACATAGATCCCTTTTATATATATATATATATATATATATATATATATATATATATATATATATATATATATTTGGTGGTCAAAGTTTAGGCTCTTCATATGAGTATCCTCTACCTATTCCATAGGTAGTGACAACATAATTACTAGTTACAACAAAGTTACTAGATATAGTAAAATTATCAGTTATAACTCAGAGCATAGTTCCTATTGATACATCATAAAGCTTCTTAGATCAACTAATTTAGGCAAGGTATATTCCTAAAATATTGACACATTTTCATACTCTCCCATTAAGACCATTATTAGAGATACCCTACATAATATATATGTTACAAATTCTAGAGGGCCTTTCTCCACTCACTTTTGGTTGAGATTAGTATTATTAGGTTCTCTAGGTTCTAATCATAGAGCACCTATATCACCTATAAATTATTCTACTATATTGGTTCTTAAGACCCCTACAAATCATAAGATACTAAATTCAATGTCATAGATTCCTAACACCACTACACAAGAAGATACAAATATAGATCAATCATTACATTATAATATGGGACCACATTTTCCCTTTCACACAATTTAAATGATCACAGTTCTTTTATTTAATAAAGGCCATAGTGATATTAAATCTCCCATTAAACTCATTAGTTAGTATGTCTTATCTATTCCTGTACATACTTTAGTTCTCTCTTTCTCCTTGTACACTTTTCATTTTCATGTTTATTATACATAGGTTATTTTCAAAAAACACAAAAACAATATAATATGTCAAAAAACACAAAAACATTCTATGTATTGATACATTTACATCTATTATATTTTCCAAACACTACATATGATACCTATCTTAGTATAGTCAATTTTATCATACATACATGCTTCACTTATTCTTGTCAAGTGATTACA
The DNA here is from genome assembly GCA_037957365.1 of Torreya grandis. Lineage (NCBI taxonomy): Eukaryota > Viridiplantae > Streptophyta > Pinopsida > Cupressales > Taxaceae > Torreya > Torreya grandis. The sequence goes on from JARHVA010009879.1 coordinate 61,353, forward strand.
GATTACTATAGGACTCGGGTCCACTTCATTGATCCAAACTTGCTATTATCTACCCACTAGGGGCATATACACCAATACATGGGTCTTCACTTGACACATTCACCCACTTAGGGGTACCCTATACACAATTTTGATTACCAGGTTTTATCTTTTATACAATTCATTCTAATTTTAGCATATTTATATCTCAATATTGATCATTTTACTCTTACTCAATTTTTTTACCAAATATTACTATTTTAGACTCAACATAAGTATGTCCTAGCTCTTACATAGTTTTGTATTCCATATTCATACATAGTATCATTTTTATCTTACCTAGTTTAGACTTTATTATATGTATTACTTATTCTATTTGAGGAAATTTGAATATTCCATTATTTTTTGTTTCCATGCCATTTTTATTCACATTATGTATGGCTTGGACATGTGCCCATGTCCTTGTGTGTGTGCCCATGTCCTTGTGTGTGCCTTTTTTGATTGTGTATGTGGACATTTGAACATGTCCTTCCATGTGGATCTAAGCCATCTTATTTTCTGCTTGCATATGTAGACATTTGAACATGTATTTGTATGTCTTATTTTCTTAGATTTAGTGACATATGTCCATGTCCCTTGTATTGTGTCCCCTTAGCCTACTTTGCATGCCTCATGTTTTTTTTATGTATGCTTTATTATATCCATCATGGCCATGACTCTTATATTTTCTTATTACACACACTAGTTTTTAATGCCATGAGGGACCTCACACATCTACCCTTCCTACTTGGGTATCATGATGGGCATCATGCCCCATCCCCCTAGGTAGCTACCAAGTTTTACTCAAATTTATTATTACATATATTTATTACATTTATCTTGAAACCATTGTGAAATGATAGACATGACATACATCTTAGATTAAATACTTATGCTCAGATTATCTTACATTCTAAAGTTATGAATGCACATTATATTGGATTATCATGTAATTATCATATATGATCCAACTAAAACACATTTTTTAGAGTTGTTTTTTAGGATAGCTTTTGCATAGGTTGAATAAATCCCCTCAAAATATGGGGCATTCATAAGGGTTTGTCATAGAGATTAGGCTCATATATAGCAATAAAAATATAATTTTTATCATGCATATCATGAACATTCCCATATTTAGTTTAGATACATAGATATAATTTATTACAACTCAATCCAGAATTGATATGCTCAGATATCAAATTTGGGGTCATGTACACATGACATTATTTATGTATACTCATTTACACACTAGTTGATTAGATAGAATGACAAATTCCATGTCATTATCTACATTGTATACACCCAACATCATATTCTAAGTTAGACACTAGTTTCATGCCTTACTCCATCTATAGTGGTTGACATTATTGAGTGTCTTGGAGCAACCCAATGTACTTGAGTGGACATAGATCCAACATACATAGTTAAATATACCCATTTAGACATTTATAGTACTTCACATAGTTTAGTTTTAGATGTATATACTACACATGGGTGGGAAATGATGGAATCATATCTTACTTGATTTATTCATCCACCTACATGAGATGGTTAGACATACTATTAGTTTAATCCAAGCTATTCATAGGTCATGATCTACCAAGCAAGGGTTGGAAATGATGGATTCAAAAATGGATTGAGTTATTGAGCCACCCATACGTGAGGATTGAGGAAACCATCATTTCAGTCTAAGATATTCATGATTGATCATTATATACATGCACACACACAAGTTGTCACTAGGTTGATGCATTGGTACACATACATAGTGATGTATATTCATTCCTTTCCTCTTTCCCATATCTTTACTTAGTTTTAATTCTTTACTTAGTTTAGTCTTTTGATTTTTATATCTCTTAAGTAAAAAGTGATTTATCAACTTTCATTTGTCAGACATGTATTAGAGCATGTTTCACATACTTAGACCTAACTTCACATACTCATATCTAGCTTCACAAGATTCACCTCCTAGGTAAGTCTATGTACACTTCTTTTTCCTTTGTCCTAGTCATTTTTCTTTGTTGCATTTCTAGAATCGGGGGGGGGGGGGATGTAATCACTAAAAGTGTTATTTGACTGATAAGAGTGATAATTGAGACTAATTATATATAGATTATCCCAAGACCTATCCTAGATCCTATTATCACACTTATCCATCCTTCATTTAGGCAAAAAACATCCCTATTTATCTCCAAAGTAGTCCTAGACCCTCATTTTATAATCTTGGCTGTTAGTGCCTAGTTTTCTACCCAAAGAACACTAGTGACATAATAAGAGCACTCTATCCACATGATGCTCATTCCCCAAAATGGAGTTAATGTCATTTTCCCTATATTTTCATAAATTGATATATATTAAAAACTAAATCCTCCTAAGGTTATCATAAACATATTTTATCATCAACAAAAGAAAAAAATAATATATATACATGAATTTTTTCCCTCTAACCACTAGATGGAAATTAGATTGAAAAAATGCACTTAAACACAGAATAAGCTAAGCACAATTAAGGTTATCAATCCCTATTATGCCCTGCTTATTTATACCATCTATAACATCCCTCAGCTCAAATAATCTATATATAATCTACCCATTGAGTTGGTAAGAGATCAACCTTAGGTAATGGTATAATACCATTTCCAAGGAATGGATAAGATAGAATCGAGTCCAGAATAGGCTCATATATATGTATGACTAGTTGGGTAATGGGTTAAAGAAGAGTGATTAATATCTGAGGAAGAATCAAACTAGAAGGATCATGATATATAGAAAATTTTTAAGGTCATACCATGGAATGGTCTATAATAATACTTATTAAAGGTTTAGTAGTGACTAGAGGTGTATTAAATGTGTGATCCATCTCTAACCTATAAATAATAGAGGAAAAACTAATATCAAGTACTATAAGAGAAGGACTAATAGAAAAAGAATTGAGAGAATGTAATAAAGAATAATGATATCTAAGCACCTCTATATTTTTAGCATGAATGAATCTAAATAAAAATGGGTCATATAGAGAATATATGTTATCATAATTATGTTTATTTAAGTTAATAGTACATGTGTCAACTATTTCATTGATTGAGGAAGCATGGTGAATGTAATGTTTAGTTTTGGTTAGAGTAATCAGTATTTCATCAAAATGTTATTAATGGGATAGAGGTTTAAGAGAGGGAGGTAGTTGAGTGATATGTTAGGGGAGAGATCACAAGTTTTTATCTTTAAACTTATCTCATATGATTCATCATCATCTCAGTCTAGGAGATTAAGAGGAATATTTTTGATTAATTTTGGATGACCATTATAACATCTAGTAGAGTTGATGGGATAATTAAAGCATTGGGATTCTTGAAATGGAATGCCAGGTAAGGGATCAAGGTTGGGTATTTTAAAAACACCTTGTTTTTAGATTGTTCAAAATTCCAAGGATTTTTGTCCCCTTATATATTATATAACACCATTTTAAGGGAATTGAACACATTGTCATGCACATGAAGCAATTGATCTCATGTGATGTGTCCAAGGTTGACCAAGTAAGATATCATAGGAAAGTGGAAAGTTAAATATAATGAATTTCATATGAATGATGATGGGATGAATGGTAATAAGAAGCCAAACACAACCTCAAGCAAGAATTTTTCTTCTATCATATCCTCGACATGTATTACATGTGGATTTAAGGTTACATTTAGAATATCTAAGTGTTTTAATAAAATAAAGGGAAATGACACAAACTCGTGAGCCTTCATCAATTAAATCATGTTTGACTTGGATATCTCCTATTTTACACTCATTAATAAAGGGAGATCATTTGAGCAAAATAATATCTCATTAGAAATCATAAAAGAGATATGAAATTTGAGTGAGAGATAAGTGTCCACTATTTCATCAACATGGTTGGACATTTCTTCACACTATTGGAGAATGCTCTATTTAGATCCAGATAAGGTAGCTTCTTTCCCTACTATTAGAGGATGTGGGATGCTCATTTTAAATAATAATTATATTATTTTATTATGATGGTGAGGGGAAGTTCACATAAACTATAAGAAAGGAATTTGGGATGGAAGATGGGAAAGTTATATGATAGGATCCCATTCATCATAACTTGTTAGATGATTATTGGATAAAGGTGCATAATGTTGTAATAAATCCATTGAAGTGGGGTTGGATGCATAGTGAAATTTATGTTGATAAGGTATTTTTGGTCTATGTTGGTTTAAAGTAGGTTGATTGATCTTAGGTGATGTGGTTATTTGTTGAAGTATTTCATGTGGTTAAGTATAAGAAATATTGTTTAATGTTTGAGGGATGTCTAATTGACATGTGGAAGTTGGGGGAAAAGTAGAAGTTATATCAACTGTATGAGAGGTATGGTAAATTTATGTTGTTGGAGTTGATGCTGGTATGTTTGGTTGTTCTCAATGCACCAATTATATGAGATAGGATAGGCAAATGTCTTGAATAATTTGAAACATTGAAGAGGTGTGATGGTTAGGGGTTGGGATTGATTAAATATAATCAACTACTCTCCTCATATTAGTCATGTTAACCACATTTTAATCATTGGTGTTAATATCTATATTAATTTCAATATTATTGGTATTAGGGGTATGTTGATTAATGTTGTCTTGATGATTAAGAAGAGGATCCTTATAGATAGATAAATTAGCATTGACTTGGTTTAAAGATTGAATTTTATTTTGAGTTTCATGATTTTAAGTGATATGTCATAATCTTCTTGATGTTTACTTATAAGTGATTCATGGTCAAAGTTGGGTCTAAGGAAAAATTCCATAGGAATATTAACTAATTGGTGACAAGTTTCATGAGAATGGCCCCAAATTTCATGAAACCAACAAAATTTATTGGAACATACCATATTTTCATAGGATGTGTAGTGTAAAGATATCATGATGAATTTTTTGGAAGACATTTTTGATTTTTTCTAAGGAAAGAGGTTTGTACACATTAGTATGATTTCTTTGAGATAATGAGGGATTGTGATGAGAATTGTTATTAGGTGTAGGTAAAAGAACATGCTCCATGGTACTGTTTGGAGCAATGGCTTGGATGGTGTGTATAAAATCATAAGTATCTATACTATCATCATTGGTTGCATGTCATTTATTATCTTTTACAAGCATGCAACTTCTTATTATAGGTTGGGGAGGTTCAAATTGACGTATAAGGAAATCTTGATGTTTATCTTTGTTAGGAGCTTCTTCCAATAATTTTTATCAAATATTCCTAACATTATATTATAATTTAGGTTGAAGAGAATTAGTAAATAATTATAATAAGTTCTGAACATACATATTGTGATTGGATTTGATAGATAAAACTTTCCATTGTTTGATGAAAATTTGTGTCGTTTCAATTTCTAATTGTTTACAATTGATGAAATGAGCTAATTTGTTTTTAAGAATATCATTAGTTTGGAATTCTTGAACTGATTAATTGACCAAGTCTTCGAAGGTAATACTAGAGTAGGTTTTAAGTTTATTATACTGATCTATATGATTTAACTAAGAGTTTAGTGGTATTAAAAGTTTAATTTTAACCCAATGTCTATAAAGGTTTCCAAGTGCTTTTAAATGTAAGGTGGGATCTGTAGATCCTTTATAAGTGATAGTAGAAGTGATACCCCCTATGTCAATGTCGTAATTTAAGTACAATATTTTCATTTGGTGTTTAATAATTTTGTTGATAAGTGGGGGTTATGGTATGAGGTTACCATGTGAATTCCTAAGGGGGGTTGGGGCACAATTAGGATTTTTTGCTCCCCATTGAGCATGTTGGGGTTGGTTTTGGAGATGTATTAAGTGGTTTTACATTTATGTCATCTGATTTACATTATTAATTTTAAATGTATGAATTTGGTTAGGATTTTTTAATAATAGTTGATTAGTTTGACCACTATTTTAGCTAGTAGAAGAAAAATTTGATGCATTAGTGTTATGTGAGGTATTAAGATCTTGAGATGCACTATGAGTATGATATGAGGTAGTGATATCTACCACCCTAGTGGCATGAGAAGCACTACTATCATGAGATGCATTAGTATAATTACATGCACTAGTATCATGAGAAGAATTAGTAGCATAAGATGTACTAGTATCATAAGAAGCATTAGTAGAATGAGACATACTAGTAGCATGGGTATGTGCATGGGTATTATAAGGAGTTTGAATAAAGGTTAAACCTACCATGTTTGTGGAAATAATTGGCATGGAGGTAAAATAATATATATAATGATGTCATAGTGTGATAAGGAGACATGATAAAGGGGAAAGGTGCAGATGAAAAAAATAACTTAGCCTAAATCTTGGGAAAAATCTAGGTGTAGGTGAATGGGTTTGTCCAAAATGAGGTCCTATCATGATGTTATAAATGAATATAATATCCTTATATATTTGATTTTAATTCATGAAAAGGATAATTTTAGACATGCAATCAAGGATAATTTCATATTCTATCATTCACATAAATAAGGGGTTAAGTGATGTGGAAGAAGGAGGAGTTCCATAGTTGGTAAAGTTGGTGGTAATATGGACATTGATTTGATCTATGTTAGGTAACACAAAGTGTGTTTTTGGAAGTTTATTAGGATTGTTGAAACTCATCATGTTAGTTTGATTCAAATAGATATTATCTTCAAATAGATAATACATGATAAGGGAGTGAAGATAAACACTTTTTAGAAATGAGGATAAATTGGTATGATACTAGGTTAAATAGAATGACTATGTTCTATGAAGATAAAAAAGTAGGAGACATAGTTGAGTGGGTTGATTATGTTTTGAGGAAAGAAAAACTATAAGATACACATTTTAGTGGGTCAACTATGTTCTAAGGATAAAGATAGGTTTTGATAGTTGTGACTCTAGACAATCTAGTGTCAATTGGTAGTGAAATTGAAATAAACACATATATCACTAGGTCAACCTAGTCGATGTAGTTGAGACACACAACACAAACTTTGTACCAACATTGGCCAATATAATTTTTTATAATATAACATATAATTAACAAAAAATAAGCAGTATTGCTAAAAATAGAAATGCTAATCAATGTAGACATTCTTTAATGTTTTAAATTATAGGTTTATGAAGAAATGTGACAAAGAATTTGGTTTTATAAAGTAACTACAAAGGGGTAAGCTAAATCTAGTTTTAGGTTGTTAAGGCTAAAAATGATATGTATTGGTGATGGTATTGTTTTGGTGTTGGGGCCTACCTCTTCACTTCATAATCCCACATTGATAAGGGTGTTAGGTTCTTTGTTAATATATACCATCAACCACATATTTATATTTAGTCAAAAAATTGAGTCAGCTTACCCCTTAGTGAGGAAATATAAGTAGGTAGACCTTGGGTAGAATTGTTTAATGATTTTTGATATTTTTTTATTTGGTAGTGTGTGACTAGAAGAAAAAGCAATGTGACTAAATTGATAAATTAAACTTTACTAGATATACTATGTGTTACTCTAAGCAAGTAGGCAATAAAATGAAAGTTGAATTAATTACTACCAATATGAGTTAATTTCTTTTTTTTGAATAGTTCTAGATCGACTAGGTTGATTGAGTATATAATTAGTATAGAACATAGTTAACTTGATCAATTATGTCTATTCAATAATAGGCTGAAGAAACATAATTGAACAAGTTGATTGAGTCTCTTGAGAAAGAAATAAATATAGAACTAAATCAATCTTGTCAACTTAGTTTATTATAAGGTTATATTTTTATATAACTAAAAATTATGAAAAATAGGACTAAAATGAATAAAATAAATGATTAAGTTCATTAAAATGAACCTCGTAATTTAATAATAAATTTTTCTTTTCTTTGTAAATGTCAAATAGTTATTTGTATATTGTGTCATTTAGATGAATATTTATAACCTATTAATAGATTTGAATAGTTCAAGTGAGTCTAAATACCTATATGCATAAAAGTAAACTAAGTTGATCAGATCAATCTAGTTTTATGTAATTAAAGATGACTTGAACAAATCTAAATAGATTCAATTAAATCAACTATGTGTTAAAACCTACACACAAAATGTTAGACTGAGTCGATAGAGTTGATTTAGTAATATAAAAAAGAAATAGATAAGAAATGAAAATAAATAGAAGTGTGAAGGAAAACTGACAAGGGTTATTTCACACTAGGTTCACTAGAATATATACAAGATAAAGTGAATTTGATCTATAAATAAATCCTAGCTTAGAAAAGATAAATCAAACTATCCATTCCACTCGTTGGTACTTTTAGACAATCATGGTTATGATCAATATAGATCTTCAAGACCTAAGTAAGGGGTATCTTACAATACAATATCACTATATAGGGTTCTAAATCCACTAGTCGAGTAATACCACACAATAACCCTAGTCCTATGGTTTGCAAAAAAGTAAAGTAAATCTAATCTGGTGCTCATTAAAGCTTGTGGCACAAATGGGGGATAATAAACATAAAAAAAAACATGTAAATTAAAACTCTAATCAATTGAATTTAAATGTAATCCTAAGCAAGGAATCATAAATAAATTCATAAACCATTACCTATGCAAATCCATCTATTAAAGAGTAAAATTTAGGAATCCTTACATTGAAGACAAAATCACCATTCCTTTATATCCCTTGGCCAATGGTGCTTTGCAAGAGTTTATTGTCATTTGTAAGGATAATAAAGAAAGGTTAGATCTATGATATAAGACTTATCTTATGCATCCAAAAGAATTTTCCCACAAGACAAGATTCTTCTCCAAGTGTAAACCCTAAGCAATGACTCCTCAAGTATAATGGCATAAATACAGAATATAAATAAGTGTGAATGAATTATTATATCTCATGGAAATGGGTGAAATATGTGTATATATAGATTGATCTAACCTTAAACCCCTTTAGAATTTTAGCTATTGCAGTGGGCCTAGTTGACCTAGTTGTATGGAAAATAAAGTAGTTAGGTTAGAACCAAGTTGAATAAGGCTAACTTAACTCTATAACATACTCAATTCCCAGAATAGGGTCGACCCATTTGACTATGTTCATAAGGTGATAAAAATATGTTTGGATTAGGTAGAATTTATTTGAGGTAGTGAATTACTTGGAAGAGTGTGTAAGGGAGGTGTTAAATCTTAAGGAAATATATAAGAGGTACTTGTGTTGGTTGTAAGTGGTGGTATAGAGAACAAAAATCTTATGAAGCGCCAAATGTCTACCCACCACTTTCCCAATGCACCATTTAAGAAATTCACTCATAGAGATTTGGATTTGAAATATTCGTGTAAGAGAGAAGGCATCAATAATTGATAAAGTTTAGAAATATTTTGTGTATACAAGTCCAAGATGTGATTTCTAAAACCAAGTGTTAAGGTGGATAGTTCATAACTTAGAACTAGATTTTAAAAATGAAAAACTCATAAAATAATTGATCACATCCATGGAATTGTAAACTAAGATAGGGTGCCCCAATTAGATAAACCAAGAGTGGGGTAGAGATAAAACCCTAGAGTAAAATAGGTTCCATTATTTCAAAACTATATGAAATTAGGGTATGTTTATAAAGGAGACAAAAATATTTGGTCAATATAAATTGTCTTTTAGATAAATTTATATTTTTTTATCTTTTTATTTTAAATTATTTGTTTCAATATCTTTAAAAAATATCTTTGGGATAATAATTTACTTTTTAGTACTTCTTATTTTTAATAGTTTTATAATATTTTGGAATTAGATTTTTACTATTCTCCACTTTATTATAATGTATGTTTGTTCCATCTCAACATCCATTATTATAAAATATTTACAATATGAAAATTATTCCCAAATATTAAGGTTTTCATATCTAAGCTCAAAACATAATTTGATTAAACACAAAGTCAATTACTCAAACTTTATAAAGCTAAAATAAGTGGCATACAAGCTTATACAAATTATCAATGAGATAGTATCCCCTCTTTTGTTAGTAAAAATTAAAGTGGGAATTTATATAGTCTTCATAGATTCCTTGAAGTATAATATACACTCACATGTTAATTCAAGGGACAAGATTATATAAATTAATATTACAATACAAACATCCATAAACATTTAACTATGTTAAATAACATGTATATTAAAATAATTACTTAATTAATTTTAAAACCAAATAAAAAGAGGTGACATAAAATGTCTATAAAATTAAATTGAATATCACAGTATTGGATGACATTCATTAGGATATGATAGTGAAAATGTGAATCCAAAAGTAAGATAGAGTTTACCCAAGAAATTGTGTCAAATAAATAATGTTACTTGGATTGCATGGATTATTTGGATAGAATTTAAATCATATTGATTATATATAAAAAAATATAGACATATCTAAAAAAAATCAACAACAATGTTCACCATATTTGGACCTCTAAGAACCTTTCTCATTTTTTAATGCCTTTACTCAAATAATTAGAAAAGCGGTATTCTTCTTCTTGCCCTAATTAGGTAGATTGATCTAAACCCTCAAGGAAAACAACATATATTTTTGGTGTTTCACAATAATATGGAACAATTGATATATCTTGATATTTTTCATGCCCCCCAATATAATACAATATCAAAAATAACAGATCAAAAATTATATTAATTCATCAACCAAGTAAACTAGTGTTGTGCATTGTGTCTCTACTATAAATTTTAGTAATTTATCGAAATTTTTTTTGATTAATTTATTTATCTAAAATTATTCCAAATTATAAACTAATTAATGTGAATACTTAATTATTTTTTATTTCACTTGATTCTTTTTTAATTCTGTGGACATATCATATATGCTTAAATGAACTAGAATGTATGTGTAATTTTTATAAATTGAATTCAAATTACTAACCTATCAACATCCAAACTTACTTAAAATGGTAAATAAGTTTAAAAATATGTAAAAAGGTACATGGGAACTTAATCCAAAAGGGACCAATCAAAATTATGCCTGAAGCATATGGATGTTTTGAACAGGCCTCATGAGCATATGGATGCTCTAAATAAAGGTGTCCATTCTAGAGGGAACCTAGGGGAGAGATAAAAGGGAAATAAAAGAGGGATAAGATAGGGGTTATAAAAAATAAAATCATGAAAAATAATTTAAAAAAAACGTAATTTGCAAAATATTTGACAAGTACACATGTATGTAAGCATATTTGAACTTATTGACTAATACATTCTTTTTAAGTATTTTTAGGTATCTATATTTTCCCCCACTTTTATGTGTGTACATGTTTATAGACATATAAAATTAATGAAAGATAATTTATGCATAAAAAATATGTGTGTTCCTAAAGCCCCTAAAAAAACCTAATTTACATGTGTGTATCCACCTAGATTTGGCACAACATCCTTATTCCTAATTTATTATATTTGGAAAACATGTACATATTGGAATATTTCTGGGTAAATTAAATCCCACTTATGTATCCATTATCCATTTATCCTAAAAATTATAGTCTAACACTTATATTAAAGTATTTATTAGCATCCTTGGACTATTTCTCACATGTTATCATGTTCTACTTAAAAAATAAAGAATGTGTCATCTCCAAGTTACACATGTTATCTTTAAAAATTGATATAGGTCAAACATGTTCCCTACACATGTCTATCCATTTTATCTTTATGGACCCTTCTATAAATTTACATTTATTTCTCATTGATAATGTCACTCTTATCATTTGTAAATTCAATTTTCACATGTAACTTGTCCTAATCAACCTATATTTAATGTCATGTCAAACCATTTAAGAAAGATAAAAAAGATAATAAACATCAAAATTTTAATATTAAAATTCAAGCATATATCCAAGCATCAAACAAAATTCCTTTTAATTCAAGTTGAAATTCATTGATACACATCTTACACACTTTAAATGGAGATGTAATTATAAGTATTTAATTTTTTACATTATTCCCAATTAGGTTATTATATTGCATAATTTTTATTTATAACCTATAATAAAGAGGAGGTTAAAAAACTTTCTCAATTTATTCCATACACACATTCAAGTATGCATGATATGTAGTTTGAAACATCACATCTATGGTTTCCTGAGTCCAAAAATATTTATTTTTTGAGTTCAATAGAGGTCAAAGAGTAATAAAATTAAATTAACACATTATTCCTCAAAAAATAATGAAGTGAAGATTTAAGAACATCAAAACAAAGTCACCACACTAGTGATATAAAAATCAATTTTATAAATTTTATACAAGATAGACTTAGCACATAGGTAGACACATGTGTGATTTTGACTAAGTTGAGTCTACCCTAGTTGAATATATGCCTTATGCATGTCTTCCTAGAATAGGTTATAAAATCCCAAATTTAGGCTCAAAATCTAGATAATTTTCACATTCATTTTTATAGTTTAAAAATTATAAAATGGTAAATAGGTTGATCATTCCTTAACCTTTAGTATTTACTTTGCTTAGCCTAGTTTTGTTTGTTTCATGTGGATATCTTATTGATCTCATCCTATTAGATAGATATGATTTTTTTTTTTTCATGGACATATGATTATATCTATTTAATTTCAATAGGTTTATTCATATTTGATTAAAATTATAATTAGGGTGAACATAAATGGTGAACCTTGACTCTTTCAAACATTTAACCTAAGGTTTTAAAAATCATGACTCTTCTTAGGGTTTTCTATTTAATTTTTTTATATAAAATTTATTTTACTCTAGGGTTTGCCCTTTATTATTTACTTTATTTTTTTTTCAATATTCATATCTTATGCCTAGGAGTCCTTGACCACCCAACCTAAACTAGACATAGTGTTATGTTGAGTGGTGATGCTTACAAACCTTAACAACTATATTTTAGTAATCCTCATATTTAAAATATTTCAACGCTTGAGGAGGTTACTTATAAGTAAGTTACATGTTCAAAAAATAATTTCCATGAGACACTAATAAATATAATGACTATAATGATCAACCACATAATCCTAAGGATATGAAATGTTATAAATACATGAGCAAAGAAAATTTTGATTTTATTGCAAAAAATTACAATGAGATAGATGGTATTATTTATTTCCATACTAAATCCAAAAATTAATGAATTAGAATTAAATTAGCTGTAATTATAAAATTTACATTGAATGGTTATATCCCATCTACATCAAGTGGTGAGGCTAGTGATCCTCATACCAATATTATATATAGTATCACACCACATGTGGTTGACACTAATATCATTTATGCCTCTATAATTCCTCTTAATAATAAAAATACTAATGTGTCTCAAAATATTTCATATGTTAAATATCTTAGTCCTGGAAATGTGATTTCTAACACTACAGTTAGTGCAACATTTAATTATTCAATTATGAAACAACAACTCAATGAAATGAAGGTAGAGCTTTCACAATTATTTAAAAAATGTATTTCACAATTATTATAAAAATATATTAAAATTGTCCATATTATTTCATATTTGGACATATTAAATAATCTGTTGGCTAAATAATTCCTTATCCCTTTCCTCCATTTTTTTTGCCTAAGTTTAAAATATTTAATAGAAATTGGGATCCATATGAACATATAAAAACCTTATTTGAATCTTGTATATGATATCATAATGACA
>JARHVA010009879.1:80000-120000 GCA_037957365.1 Torreya grandis
TTCCTCACAATCATGGTAAAATGCCCCACATATACCTCACATATGCCTCAATTTATCTAATATGTCACATTTGAATCACATAATCTAACCAAAAAATATTAATTATTTATCTAACATAGCCTAAATATATAAGATAATCCTAATAATATTCCATCTTTTAAGGTGAGGGATGAAGCTTATGAATCACTCATCTCAAAAATAATGAGTTATGTGTATCATGTGTTATATATAAAATTATAATCATGTAAATTATGTATATAAACATGATAATACATGTCATAGTATAAATATTTTATCATTAAATCTCATATAAAATTTAAAATCCAAGGTAATGGGCATACAAGGGTCATGTCAAGTAGATATAACAATTAGGAATGTAACAATAGATAATGTAATATATGCATGATAAACACTATTTCATCACACATAATAGAAACAAGTGTTATAGAAATAATATCACCAAGCTCAAAAATAATCATATATTTATCTAAACACATACACACATAATATCATGATCATGAATAATGCAAGCATGTAATACATTATACACTAACTTCCCTCTAATTTGACATGGATAACATGGCCATGACATTGAATAGAGAATCCTCTAACATAATTGATGTATGACATGAAAAAATAAAATAAATTAACTCATATAACATGTAATATAAAACATATCAATGATCACATAGTATAATATGCATCAAGATCAATCACACATGGAGAGATTAATTTTAGTCTACATAATCAATCAATATCGTCATGCAAAATAACAAATCACAATATCCATAGGAATAACACCCTAAAATTAATCATAAGAGTAATCCATGTATAAAATGTAGAAGTATATAAATATGATCAATGGAATAACATATAAATATATAACCTTATAAATATACAAAGATTCACCTAATATAGAAAGGTATCCCTTAAGTTTACTTAATGTCACACATATGTAGTTTGTGTATCATATATAACCTTTATGTTATTCATCCCACTCATGTATACCATTAAAAACACGTGATTATAGAATGTATATGTAATTAACTATTTATATGATAAATAACATTAATTAATCACATATAATATCAAAGTATGTCATGCATATGTCCTAGTTTTAAATTTTTTAAATTTCTAAATTTTATGATTGTTTTATATTTTTATATTTTTGATTTGAATTATGTCCTAATTAAACCTAAGATATTAGCAATGGGATTCTCACATGTAAGTCCTATATCTATTGGTATGAATGTCATACATTGTGGACAAGGAGTAACATAGTCACTATTGTTTAAATTAGAGAAGTGATAATGCATTATAAAATATCTAGCATCATTATTATAATTATCATGATCATGTAAATGGTGTGTATCTCTAGTATCCATATTAAAGTTTGGACTTCATTTTATATTAGGATAATGCATTGGTGTTAGCTTGTATAACTACCATATAACATGAATGACTACATAATGTCTTGTGAGCTCAATTAGAATACTAATGTAATGATCATTGGATAACTATCCTTTGAGGAATATCAATTACCTATCTTTGATTTATCTTTGAAGGATGAACCTCTATAGGGTGTACAATGGGACATTGTGGAGGTCACGAAGTAAATTTATTTGGTAGAATTGGTTACTTATATGGAATATTCAAAACTGTAACCACTGAATTGGTATAGATATAGTTCAAAAATTGATGTAACAAAAATGATATTACATATATATTATGTATCCAAAGATGTTTTAATGGAAAGTAAAATTACATAGTATTTATAAAAATTAATAGCTAGGTAGCAATAACTACTAAAATCCCTATCATAAGTGGTAAAAAAATACCCCAAAGAGGGGTTTTCCTCTTTCCATAGAATAATTTTTCCATAGTAATAATACCAATCAAATATTTATGTGTGTACCAAGGACTGTTAAACAATGGCATAGTGCATATTTTTTCACATGACCCATAACCTACCATAACACTCTATATAGGATGATTCAATGAAATTACCTATTATCAAAGGTGAATTATTAGAATAATAACAATAATCTCATGGCCACTTAATTTGAATGTAGGTATTTTTAATTTTATATATTTTTCTTACTAATAAGACCATTTATAAGATGAGCCTCCTCAATTATAGAAGCATAACAATTTTAAGGATGACGTGCATTTTAAGTCACATACATCTTAGGATTAGCCTTAGTTTATTATGTCATATGTTTGGGAAAAATATCTAATAATATATCAAGATTATTCTTAGGCTATGAAACTAACCCATTCATAGTAATATTAACATCATTAACCTTGATAATATTATCCTCAATTAAATCTTATATCTTTTATTGTAACCCATAGAATCTATTAATATAATGGCTTGCATATCTATAAAAATCATAGTATGCATTGATACCAAACCCCTTAGATTATGTCTTTAACATATCAGCTTACACTGGATGAAGGAGAGATATGAGATTTCATACGAGGATTTTTTTAATACCTTATCAGGTGATCTCAATAATCATGTAAATTTCCTCCTTTGAAGAGCTGATAAGACAAACATATTATTAGGTTTTAAAATTACACTAAGCATTATTTTATCATTAATATTAGCATCATTTTCCTTATATTTGAAATTTGTAATTGATTTAATACTTGGCATTGGAATATTTCAAGTATTATTTTGATACTTTATCCTTTTCAAAGCAATTATCTTAACTTCATAGTATGTTATTGTATCACACATTTCATCAAAGATTTCAAAAATTTAAATATAATAAACTAATATATAAGAGCAAATATTTCTTTAAATATGTATTTTGAATTCATTATCATCTATAATATTTTTGATTTTTAAGAGTGTATTCTTATTAAAAAAAATACATACTGTCTAATGGGATCATTAGGTCCTTTTTTGATATTTAAAATTCAAGTAGAGGAAAACTTCTCACTAATATTTATAGAAAAGTGAGGTAATAATTGTTATGTCAATGGATTGAAATCACATACTAATTGGAAATGAATGTAATAAAACCATAAAAAATAATAGTAATTGAGGATCCTAAGAAAATTATTAGTTAATAACTTATCATTAGAAGAATAATATAGGCATCCTACACGGAAAGTTCTAAGTTGTTGTCCAGGTTCACCCATACCACGTGTAAGCTTTGGTATAAAAAATCCTATAGGAAAAGGATAAGTGTAAATATCTAGGGCCAAAGGGTTTTGAAATAAATAATGATTTTTTTCAAATGACTTCTTTATAAAAAAATTGTTCTAGTTGGGAAACCTTAGCTTGAAGATCAAGAATAGTTTTTACAATCTCTCAATTGGTAGGCATAAGATATTGATTACTAATAGATTATGTCACATTAGTAAAAGTCCTAGGAGGAAAAAAATAATTTTGTTTAAGAATAGTCATATAAATCTAAGGATTAACTTGTGTCATCCCCACTAAGCCATAGTTGTATACATATGAATATTAGCAGTAGGAGTAATGATCTAAACATCTATGCTAGAATTTATTGCTCTACAAGGTTGATTTTTACTATTTAAACTCTTATCATTTAGTTTCTCAAATGTAGGTTCCTATCAATATTTTTATTTTCATCTCTAGTTACATGTAACAATGCATCAATCCTATGTAGATTCATTTTAATATATTTATTAAGTTTTTGTTTATCTATAGCATCAAATCAATCATGAAAATCATCATAATTATATATATTATGCACATATACATTAATTATATCTTCCATTTTAATTAATTAAAAATAAATGAAAATTATATTTTATATCTAAAACCAAAAACCAAACCCTAATGTAAGATAAATTAAAGACCCTAAGAAGGAAATATGAATTATAATGGAGAAAAACCTAGGGTTTTTTACACTCAAAACAAAGATCACATTCATTAGAATGTTTCTTCTTATTGTGTGCCTAATCTAATCTAAATAAGATAAAACTATTGAATTTTGTATTATGTAAAATAGGGAGTTAACCATAAAATTATTAATGAAAAATAAAAAGTGATATTAAACTTACTTGATTTAGAATTGACAAATAACAACAAGAAGAGTTGCACTTACCTGATTTTCTTATTTATGTTACTCATTATCTCTACAAATCTTATCCATCTACTTCATTTATATTCAAGTTAGAAAATAGGAAATTAAAACATGTGTAAATAATGCCAATAAATATTAGACCCCTATGATGAATGGTACTTTTATAGACACACAAATTTAATATTAGACACTTGGAAACATCAAATTGATATACATTGACATATTTGTACCTATATGTATGAGTTTGAATTTTATGAAATTTTACCCTTTTTTTACTCACTTATTATATTGGTGAACAAAATTTACTAATACACATATTCAAGATCACACAGATCTATGAAATAATTGACCATAATCATAATAAAATGATTGGGACACAATAGAAAATAGTCAGATTAATGTAAGGTGGAAATTTCTCAATCTCCAATTCCTTGATTAAGATCATAATTTATATATGGGTATACCTCCTTAGTGTATTCCTTGAATCACTATATAACTCTTATACCAATTTTTTAATTGGTATAGTATATATATGGCTCATATGTACTTATAAGCTAAGGCTAGTAGGCCTAAAATACCACTCAGAAGCTATAGGTTGAGTATAAAACTTGTAGGTATTAAAATTGACTTAAGAGAGTGAAAAATATATCATAAAAATTGAAATAACATCCCTAAACTCCACACTCAATTCTACAATCTTTGAATATTATTTTCCCTACATATCCTAGTAACATATCTACTAGGCCTAATAGGACTATTTTTCCAAAATGGAATATTCACACATAAAACAACCTCAATTAATATATTATAAAAAAAATTTAAATGTGCACACAACATGTCAAGATTTCATATATTCTTAAACACCCAAAAATGACAAAAAGATAATTATATTAGGTTTATATTAGGCCTATTTACATGTCTAAAAATATGTATTAATATTTTGAATTAAAAGTTTGGTACAAACTTGAAAATTCTTACACATATTATTGTCATCCTAATACACATACCCACTAAATTTCATCTTTGTTGGCTAGGTAAAACAAATTATATGGCCTTTTCTCTATTGAAATATTAGTCTACTTGTTATCTAGCATCAAGCAAAGAAAAATTAATTTAATGAGTTTTAAAATTGTTTAAAGTCTAAAAATACTTTAATTAAGTCTTAAAATAACAAAAATTACTATTATAATTGTATTTTTGTCTAAATTATCATTTATAAGACAACAAATCTCTATTCTTGTGTTTTCAGGATTAAAATGCACTGTTATAGGTCTACAAACAAAGAAAGCTCATACAAACACAAATATAAAGACTAGAAATGCATTATATATGAATTAAAAAATTATTAAGAGTCTTATAATTATGTTTTAAACCAGAAAAATCTTTATTTTATTTAACTGTGTACAAATATAGCTATGTAAACCCTATAAACTTTTCTACAACATCCACCACACATGTTATATCTATCTTTTATTGCTTGTTTTACTCTTTCTTTGGCTCCAATCCAAATTATTCAATATTTGTCAGTTTTTTAATCTTTTCTAATCTTATTTTTGGGTTTTTTCATCCAACAAGGATATCCCAACAACCTTTTACTTCTTCCAAGCATGCTTGTCTTATACTTTTCTAATGTATAATTCATCTTAACTAAGTTTAGAAGCAATTTGCATAGAATTACACATTTAAAAACATTTTAAATATATAATTATACCCTATATGTGTTATACATGTGACCAATACTTAGCTATAATCCTAAGGGATTCAAACTTACATAACAAATTCAGATTTTCAAACCTTCTTACTTTATTCAAAAAGTCCAAAATGGACACTAGGAACTAAATTGGGAAATATTAGTGATTTAAACACCTTTATTACAATAAAATAATATCAAAAACCATCATATACCTTTAATAAATGCAAATGAAACATTATTTACAAATTTGAATATTTTGACTTGATGTACCTACATCACAGATAATTACATTTTTCCATAGGTTTATGTCTCTATTGGTAGCATCCAAAAACATCCAATTTCCACTTTTAAAATTATGACATCTCTATTATGTTGACCTAGACAAGTTTCATATGTCAGTTATGAAGAGAATATCAAATATTCATCTATGAATACAAATCAATCCTAAGGCCACATCTATCTAGCATGCATCTTAGTAAGACTACTCAAGATATAAAAAAATCCATTGACAATCTCTTGATATGTTATGGAAAATTTATATATATCCCCCCATCAAAAAATTATCTCAATAACCAAATCTAAATACAAAATACAAGTCAATTTTTCATGTTTTCAAGTTTATAAAGCCAAGAATTACATCATATTAATGCATAATCATGATGGTGAACACACACCAAGGTGGGAGAATTATGTGTATTTTGAGTTGTATGTATAGTATTATAAATTATGTAATACTAACTCACTCACTGGGGAGAGGTTGGGCCTATCCAACCCATATTTTTGGCCCCTTTTTCCAAGTTAATCTTGTGTCACAAGTGAAACTACATTTTACATGCAAGTAAAGGCAAATTAATGATCCACCCATAGGATAAAGATCAATAAAATATATATAACTCATATAGGTTTAGACATAATTATTCTAAGTTTTATATAATTTTAAAATATATAAGGATGGTACCAAAAAATATTGGGCGATATTGATCACTACAAGGGTTGAACGTTATCGGTAACATCCACATAGGTCTTGAGGTCATATTTATTTATCTAAGAAATCATAGAAATAATATAAAATAATTAAATAAAATATGATATAATAGTTGAGAAATATAAATCATAAAATCCACTAAGTTCATCATTATCTTTCTCTCTCTGTCCCCCTTGTCCATTCTAAATTAAGTGCAATATCAATCTATATTTTACATATAAATCTCTATGATAAATTATTTATTATAAATAACATAAATTTCAATAGTTTTATATTATTTATATTAAATTAATCATAAAAAATTAAAACATTATTATGAACCCAATCTTTGTATTTAGGACAAAAAACCCTGAGTCTTTCTCCTTTAGGATTCCACCTTTCTTTCTCAAGGTTTAAATTTTATCTTGCATTATGGTTTGTATTTTAGATCTAAGTTTTATTTTCTCATAATAATAATGGAATATATAACTAATGTCGATAATCATAAAATATATAATTATGTTTATTTTCATGATTGATTTAATGATATAGATCAATGTGAACTCACTGAATATCTTAAAATTAATCCTCACATGATTGATACATTATTACATGTAACTAGGGATAAAAATAAAAATATTGCTAAGGAACCTATAGTTGAGAAGTTAAATGAATAAATTTTAAATGTTTTAGATTAAGGTAAAAGCAAGTTTTGAAGGGACCTCGAAACCCTGAAACAAAGGAAGAAGGATAAGACAATAACGTCCACAGGTGAAACCTATAACCTACTACTAAAAAGTATCAAAAACAAGTTTTACAGTGACCTAAAACCACAATACAAGATCATCAAAAGATAGACCCCAGGTTTAATAGAGACCTGGAAACTCCAGTGTGAAAAGAAAACAAAAAACCAGATAATGGAACCAATTATAACATCCACCTAAAAGGACCAGGACAGTAAGAACTCAAAGGTCCTATTCTTCTAATTCCAAAATCATCTTTACCACTTCCTTTCCAATCACAACAGTGTCCTGTATAGATATAGCCACCGACGTAGCTACCTCTTGCATTGCTTTATTCCTTGAGCTCTGTCTGGTTCTCTTGCTAGGCCCCTCCAAGGATTTAATTTCCTCATTTGCTCATTTTCCAATGTTTACAATAGCTGCACATATGCTAGCAATTACCTCCTCCATCTTCATTCTGCTTTCCTTAATAAGCTCCCTTAGATTATTCTCATAGTCTTAGGAATATCCCTCATCTGCATTTCCATATTATTGATTTTATTCTGATTTATTTCCTAATTACATTCTAATATTTCCATTTTCTTCTTAAGGCCCATTATCTCCTTATACATCCACGAGTCAACTTGAAGGATAGCGTCTGCTTTGCATTTGGCCGAACTCATAAAGGGGTGCCTTCTGTCATTCTACCCTATTCACTTAAATCTTTTATGTTCTCTTTTGGATTGTCTTCATCCTTTTCCATATAATCCTCCCTTTCCATTCTTTTCTATTCCTTAATTTCGACAGGGATTTTGTTATGGATTAGATCATCCTTTACTTGTTCTCTAGTTTCCATTACGTGATAGGCATCCTGAACTAGATGTTCCTTCTCTATTTTTGAAGCAGGATCCTCAAATAGAACATCCATGTCTTTTTAAATTTCCCTTAACACTTTGAATTAGGATCCTCAAATAGAACATCCATGTGGATGGATCAAAGGAAACTTTGATGGAGCTGCTAAAGGGAACCTGGGAAAATTAGGATGCAGAGGAGTCTTGAGAGATCATATGGGAAACGTAATTGATGCTATTGTTATTCCTATCAGTAAGTCAAATTTTCATATTGCTGAAGCATTTGTAGCCCTTCAAACCATTAAATTAGCTATTGAATCAGGATATTCTAAATTATGGCTGGAAGGTGACTCCCTGAATATCATTAACATCTTAAATAACAAAAATTCAGTTTCATGGTCTATAGAGGCAATGGTGATGGAAATGAAAGCCTTAATTCAAAAATTTGAGAAAGTAACCATAACCCATACTTACCATGAAGCCAATGGGGTTGCTGATTGGATAACAAATCATGCAGTTTGAATAGGACACAAGGTGAGTTGGCAGGATACATTAAATAAGAATGTGGATCTTAGAGCACTCATTAATTATGATGCAATTCATTCAAAGGAGGGAAAGATCTGCTTGGAATATAAAATCAATGATTTGGTAGAGTGGCCTCATAGAGGAAGGATTACACTCATTGAACAGAAATATTTTAGAGAATGTGAAGTGGGTTTTGTATGTGCCAAAAAATAGGCGAATCTCATTACAAGTTGATAATAGTTTGTCTCATTGCTCAGTAATCAGTGTTTGGGTGTTACTGGATAATTGTATGGCTTGAGAAATGAAAGGAGAACCAAGGAATCAAGAACCTAAAAGTTGCAAATATTGGAAGGCAAAACAAGATGTCTAGAAGATCCTTTAGAGAGGAAAGGTTGTGAGCTACTTGGAATGGATACATGGTTCAAAACCCCATATAACTATGGCTTTTTTCAAAAATTGGGTTGATGACAGGGTAACCCTCCATGGCATCATGGTGAAGCTCACTGAGGAATTCATAGTGGAGGTCACGGAGATTCCAATGGAGGGAATCAAATTCTCAAAGTAGACCAACATATCTAATGAGCCATTTAGCAAATTCCCAAAGACAGATGCTAAAGAGTAGTAGTTGAAAAGAGTGGGGATTTTTTTGACCTGGAACAGATTAAAGGAATCTAGAGAGATGTCTTATGTTGCATCTGTGAGTATTTCATACTTGATGGAAGAAGCAAAAGAGTCCATAAATTTCATTTTGTCTTTCTAAATCATTTTAGGCACAAAGTTAGAATCTCCTTTCCTTTCTATTTGTGCTTCTCGTTGTTCCAAAGTCTGTTCGCTCATAAAAAAAAGGAGTCTCATCCTATATTGCATGAGGGATTAATCCTAATAATAGAAGGTTTCTACAAAAACAAGGACTCACAGAGTAAGAAGAATGAAATAGTGAAGGGGAAGGAAAAAGTTAAACCCAAATCCTCCACCTTCAAAAAATAGATTGTTGATGAGGAAACAGAGTGGGAAAGTACTGAAAGTTCTGAAGAGGAGAGTATGGAGGAAGAGGAAGGAACAGAAAGCAAGGAATCCAACTCTAGTGAGGAAGGAGAAGATAAAGGTAAGAATGAGAAAGAAGGGATCACTATAGAGGAAAAAATTGAAAAGAATAACCATGATCTTGAGGAAAATCAGCAAGTGCTAGAGGAAAATAAATTTTAAATGTTATTAATAAATAAATCATAGGCATAGATTATAAAATGGGTTTTTATCCTAATACTATTATTCATGTCTACACCTATGGTTAAAAAAGTATTTCCCACCCTTGGGTGTGGGAAACATAAGTTAATCTCATAATTATATGGATATTTATATGAAAAATAATTTTGTACCTCCTATAATTTTTACTCATGTAACATCATCTATTACTAATCATTCTTTTATTACTACTAATTAAAGGCTTATTGAAAATGTTCTTGATCTTCAATTTAAGGTTTCCAAGCTTGAACAATGTTCTTATAGAGTAGGTAATTTGGATAATTTTATAACATTATTACATAATGCCTAATCCAAATATAATTTTTACTTATCATTTTTACATAGGAGTTTTTGCACCTAAACTTGCAGTATATTATGGTAAAGGTGATATGGAACAACATCTTATAATGCTCCATTTAACATGATTATATTATTATTCTAATGATTAATAAATATTTTTCATAATAGCCTCAATTAATATGCTTTATGATGGTTTTATGATATTCCTTTCGAAAAGTTACATGTTTTAAATATTTTAGTTAATCAATTTTTGTCTCATTTTTATATCAATAGTAGTGAAAAGGTCTCTTATACTCAAATTTCAAAACTCAACTAAGGACCTAATCATCCCATTAGTTAATATGTGATTCATTATAAGAATATTATCTATAAAATGAAAAATTATATGTATAATAAAAAATTATAATACATATTCAAGTAAATATTAATCTATCATATACATGAGTTTATTATGTTCAAATGATTTCAAAAAAATTATTATGTATCATAAAATTAAAGACCATTAAGTTAAGATACTTTATATGATTGAGTTAAAGTATTGGAATAATCATCCAACATATTATAAGTAAAAGTTTCAAATAAAACTAAATTTCAAATATAAGTAAAATTAGGCTAAGAATGAGAAGGAAATTTACATGATTACCAAAACCTCCTCATGATGTATTATAAAAGTTAATCTAGTGAAACCTCTCTCTCCCTCTTCCAATGGATATTTATATGACAATATGACAAAGGAACAACCTAATGGGTTTGATATCAATTTCTATTTAGATTGGATTAGCTTTGAAAAAAACCTACTAATAGATGTTATAGTTTGAGGCACAATATACAAGAAATAATTAGGGGAAATATTATTAAGGTTGCTAATTTTAATAAACATTTAATGAGTTGTATACATAACCTAACATGAATATCAAGATATTATTAATTTATTTTAAAAACATACAACACAATAAAAAAGGCTAATCATGAAGTACATATGACTTAAAATGCACATCCTCCTCTGATTTCATATGATTCTATAACTATGGAGACTTATAATATAGATGATATTATTGGTACATTTACAATAACTCATATACAACCAAATTGAATCACATTATATGATTATTAAATTATTTATGATGATTTTACAAATGTGTTTTTATTCACACATTATTTCATTGAGTCATATCCTATACATAATGGTGTGTTGTATAATGGTTCAATTAAAAACATATGTACTATGAAATTAATTATTTGTCTTAGTTACATGCATATATATATTTTAATACTAAGACTACTATGGTAAAATTATTCAATGAAAATAGACACAACTCTTTTAGGTGTGTTGTTTTAATTCTCATGATAGGGAGGACAATTGTTGTTACTTGGTTCTTATTGTTTCCCAATAATAGGGAATTTATCACAATATTAGAATATTGATAGATATATAAGATACGTGCACTACCATGTTTTTAAAATTGATGTTTAAATTATATCTATACCAACTAAGTGGTTACATTTTTTAGTCTTGTGTATGAGTAACCCATTCATTTGGATATGGTTACTCTTCCACTTCCACCATAGTCTGATATGAAACCTATCTAGTTTCATCCTATGAATGAAAATTACAAATAGTTAATTTATCCCCCTCAATTATCAAATGTATATTGCATCAATATCTTATTGAATTTCCACAAACATTACATAATATATCACATTCTAAGATAGTTATATAATCTTATTTTTGTTTTCCATAATGAACACCAACTCAATTTAATATTACATAAGGAAGTCTAACAATAAAAATGTCTAATACATATACACAACATTTATATGATCATTTTCACTATGATAATGATGTTGGATACTTACCAGTGCATAGTAACTTCTCCAATTCAGATAGTGATACATATGTTATTCCTCACCCACAATGTGTTACATTCACACCAATCTATCCATGACGTAAATTTGAATATACCATTGATGGTATCATTGGTTAATAGGGACACATTTATAAATTAATTTTTTTTAAATATAAAAAATTATAAAAATTCAAAAAAACTAAAAAATTAAAATCTATGCATAACATGCTTTGATATTTTACATGATCAAATATTTTTATTTATCATATATACATTGAATTACATATAGTGGTTTTCTACTTACTGATATTTCATGGTATACTTGAGTGGGATGTAGGACATGATGTTACATATGATATATGGAAAAGAAAATGTGTGACATTCATTACATGTAGTGGCTATATTTATAAATTAGTGGCATGCCTACACTAGAGGCATCTTGGTACATTTAATATGTTATATCTTTATATGAAATTACATTGATTATATAGAGATTATTAGAACTTTTATACATGGCTTGATATTGTGCATAATTTTTAGGGTATTATTTCTTATGGATATTATGTTTTACTATACTTGATAATGGCCTTGAATGATGATGTGGAATATCATTGCTTGATCCATGTATGTTTGATGTTGATGATTATTAAATTATGTGATCATTAATGTGTGTTATATGGAGTTTTATCTAAGTTTATTTATCATGTCTTGTCACTTCATGTATCAATTACATAATAGGATCCTTGAGTCCATGTCAGATTAGATTTGAATAATATTTGACTCATGTCTTAAGTATTTGGTTGCTTGATGATCATAATATTATGTTTATATGAGTTTGGTTTCATATATGATGGTTTTTAATATTTACATAATAATTTTTGTCACACCTTTTTCTATTTTCTATGATGATATGACTGTTATCATGTATATATTATGTTACTTATTATTATGTGTCTAGTTTTTATATCTACTTCACATGACACATGTATTACCATTTACTTGTATTACATGTTTCATAGTTGATTGAATGATAAATAATATATATTATTTAATATATTATCATGTTTAAATACATAATTTACATGATTAAATTTTTATATATAACATATGATGCACATAACTCTTTCTTTTGAGATGAGTGATTTGAAAGTGATGCAGGAGCATCACTCTTAGGGAACCCTTTTATCTAAAGTTTGGTTTTTTTGCATTAAATTAGGATTTATGATTATTTTTATGGATTTAAAAGTCCCCAATAATTATTATAATTCAAATTGGTAGTCTAGGAATGAATCTAGGTAGTGTAAATTTCAAATTTTGGATTTCTCGCCAAAACTAGTTGTTTTAAAAATTTGAATTTATTGTGTGTTTTAAGACTTGTAGGGGTATGTGAAAGGATTTAATAAGTTTATTAATAATTTTTAAGTTTCAATAAAACCCTTGAACCATTTATAAGGGTCAAATGTAACATGTACTAGAACAACAACATTGGTTCCTTGTCACCTTTTCAAAATTGTATGGTAACCGTTGCCAAGATTTCTCCAAGTTAGTTACACTAGTTATCTTCCATATAAAATTGAATATTTTAGAATAAGATACATTTATTTCATGATTTTATTAATTAATACTTTAATTAATATAAGGAAGAAGTCCCTTATTCAAAAAAAAGTGGAATGCAAACCTTGTTCATGAGTTGTCTGGTTTTGGTGCAAACTTTGTCATTTGAGGTTAATGACCAAAATGAATTTTGTTAATTATTATAATGTTATTAAAGGATTTTTTAACATTTTTTTATATTATATTTTCAAGAAACATTAATAAATCATCTAGTGTTCTAGTGTGTACACAAATAGATTCCTTATTTCCTAGATTATTCATTATACTATGGACTGTGTGCTTGTTATTATAAGGAATGGTCACTGATTAAACTTGAAGTATATTAGAAATTTATCTATAGTTTATTTTATAATTTTTAATAGTGTATAATTTAAGGAAGGATAATAAATTTTTTTTATGTTTGGAAACTAGTAATAAAACCATGTTTTCCTATAGCATACTTTTAGTGCATAGACTGATCATTCTGTAGCATGCATGGAGGGAACTTACCATATATTTAAAACTTATATAAGATGTATTAGTGAGTATATTAAATGTATTTGAATATTTTAATTGGGTTATGAGATACTAACTTGTTTTCATAGAGCATAAACCTATATATTATCATTTTTTGGATATAGTCAAGCACATTTGATATGAAAAGATAAGATAGTGGATTAAAAAATCACTATATAATGCTTGAGAGACATGCACAAGGTCAAGACAGACTTGTTAAACCTATTTTGGATCTTTGAAACAATCTGAGACATTCACAATTTAATTTTGTTTACTCTCAGGTTAGTACAGGAACTTAAAAGCCCTAAACTAGGGTTTCTTACATAACTTGAGTTTTGAATGTAAAAAATCTAAATTTTTTAGTTTGGTCAATTTCAAGGTGATATAATTAAATCATAGGGTTTTAATTTCACAAAAATAATTTATTATAAATTTTTAAGATGTAAGGTGGATTAGGCCTAGAAAGAGGGCTAATTACATAGGACTAAAGAAAGAAAGTGGACCTAGATAAAGAATTAGAACAAAAAATTTGACATAAAAGTGTATCTTGATAGGGGAAAAATGAATTTGGATTTATATATCACTAAATAATTGTACTTTATTTGTACAAGAAAGATAACAGAGATAAAAGGCTACTAGGAAGGGTCACAAGCCTAAAGTGTTTGGGAAAGAATTCATAGTTGAAAATTTTAGTGAGGAACTTGTAAATAATTTTGGTATCAGAGCCAACATTAGATACCTAAGAAAAAGTGGGAGAGAGAATATCCTTTGGAAAAGAGAACAATATGTACATTTTTGATAGATTGCCTAAATAAGGATCAAAATGCAACCTGATAGAAATAAAGGATTGCTTCAAGGAACCAAGGGAACTAAGATGCTATGTTGGTAGAGTTGAGGGACCTTAGAGTTAACATAGATTCTAGGTTGAGTATTTTATAATTAAACTAAAGAAAAGGTGTCCTAATAGGGGACTTAAGTTATAGGGAAGATGAGCCATAAGACCATGAGGAAGTAAAGGGAGAAAAAATAGTTGAAGGAAAAAAAGAGTAGGGTATAAAGAGACTAATGAAGGTGATCATGGGTCAAGGATCCAAATAAAAGGTATAATTACCCACTTATATAGGTGGTCTTGATTGAGAATAACTCATGGATTGGGTGAATGAGTTACATAAGTATTTTGAGTATGAAGAGGTACCTAATAAGAAGGTCAAGTTTTCAAAAACCAAACTAAAGGGGAATGCTTCATTATGGTGGGAATTCATACAAGATGAGATAAAAAATAAGGGGAAAAATAAGATAAATTTTGGGATATAATGGTTTCAAATGTCAAGGGTAAATTATTTCCAGGTGACTATGAGACAAACTTATTTAGATAATTGCAAAATTTGAAGAAAAAGGAAATGACTGTGAAGGCATATATAGAAGAGTTCTATAATATGACCATTAGATCATGACATGTTGATGAAGATAAATAGAATATTTAAAGATACTTGAATGGCCAAAGGTATAACCTACAAGATGGACTAACACTTGTTAGCCCAAGAACACTAGAGGGGTGCTACCAATTTGGACTCAAGACTAAACATAAGTTGAAAATGAAACATAATCAACAAAATCAAGGAAGGGGAAGAAATTTTTGAGGTAAAATACATAAAAAGGGAAGAAATTTCTCGTAAATAAGTCATCAATGTGAGTCAATCAATTCACAAGAGTAGTCCACTACTTTAAAAGGTATATTTAGAGGTAGGAGACCTTTTAATTGAGGTGGTTATTCATCAAGGGGTGGAGGATCAAGTGGGTTTGAAAGAAAGTGTTTCAATTGAAATAAGTTTTCTAGCAATAAGTCATGTGAGTGCCTATAAGACTAGAAAATAAAAATCCCAAAAAATGAAGGAAGAAATCAGATTGCACAAGGAGGTGAGGAAGAGAGTGTTTGCTTTCCATCACACATGGAAGATCCTAAAGTGGGACAATAAATGATCATGAGGAGGGTGTTGATCAATCCAACCAAGGAGAAGGAGTCACTTTAAATGAAGACTCTCTTTAGGACATCTTGAAAATACCAAGGTAAGTGTTCTAAAATGGTCATTGATTAAGGAAGTATGGATAATCTTATTTCAGTATAAATGGTTAACAAGCTTGTGCTAAATAAACTACCTCACCCCACTCCATACAAGGTCTCATGGTTGAATAAGGGACAAAAAGTCTTGGTGAGTGAACAAAGTTGTGTAGAGTTCCAAATTAGAAGCTATAAAGACAAGGTGCTTTATGATGTCATCCCAATGGATGTGTGCCATGTGCTTCTTGGGAGGCCTTAGAAATATTATAGGCAAACCACTCATGATGGAAGAAGGAAAATATACACTTTGATGAAGGATGGATTTAGTCACACTTTGATACCCTTGAAGGATGAGGAGATTGATCAATACATTGGTTCACATGTGATAATGGTAAGTGGTAAATGATTTTTTAATATTATGCATGAAGAATATATAGGATTTGATTTGGTAGTTAAGCCTAGGACTATTATGATAGCCACTAAGATTAATGAGTTACCCCAAAATATCCCAGAAATGTTGAAGTATGTAGATATATTTGTTGATGAGATTCCCAACACATTACCACCTATGAGGATCATAACACATCACATAGAATTTGTACCTAGAGCAAGTATACAAAATAAGGTTGCCTACAAGATGACCCCACAAGATAATTATTAGATCAAAATACAAGTGTAGGAGTCACTTGAAAAAAAGGCTTATCAAAGAGAGCTTGAGTCCATGTGTAGTGCCCATAGTGTTGGTACCAAAGAAAGAAGGTGAGTGGAGGATGTGTATTGATTATAAGTACATAAAAAAGATCACCATAATATATATATTTCCAATTCCTAGGATGGAGGATTTGATGGATTGTTTGAGTGGAAAAATATAATTTTCTAATATTGACCTCAAGAGTGGATATTACTAGATAAGAATTAGACAAGGTAATGGCTAGAAGATTGCCTTCAAGACAAATCAAGGTTTATATGAATGGCTACTCATGCCATTTAGTTTAACCAATGCACCTAGCACTTTTATGAGATTAATGAATGAGGTACTAAAATATTTATTTAGAAAGTGTGTAGTAGTTTATTTAGATGACATACTAATCTATAGATAAATTAAAGAGGAACATATTCACCATTTAGAGTTGGTTATGATAAGTCTTCGAGAAGAGAGGTTATTGATGAACCTCAAGAAGTGTGATTTTATGAAATAAGAGATATTTTACCTTGGATTTTTTATATCACAGGAAATCTAAAAATGTATAAGAACAAGGTGAAGGCAACAATGGAGTGGCCAACACCTAGGACATTAGGAGAGGTAAGATGTTTTCATGATATTTCAAGTTTATATAGGAAGTTCATAATGAATTTTATTGGAATATGTGATCCCATCATTGAAACGATTGAGGGAGACAAGAAAAACTTTGTGTGGAATGAGAAGGTAGAGAAGAGTTTCCAATACTTAAAGCAAAGAATCATAGAGCACCCCATAATAGCATTGCCAGACTTCAACAAGGTGTTCCAAATAGAGTGTGATGTAAGTGGTGTAGCCATAAGGTCTATCTTAAGCCAAGAGGGTAGACCTATAAACTATTATAGTGAAAATTTAATTGATGCCAAGAAGTACTCATCCTATGACTTGGAGTTGTATGTAATGGTACAAGCATTAAAGAAGTGGAGGCATTATCTCATGCTAGAGGATTTCATAGTATACATAGATAATCAGGCACTTCAATTTCTCTTTAGTCAGCCCAATTTGAACTAAAGACATGTGAAATGGGTGTACATGAAAAATTTCACTTTCACCATCAATCATAATCAAGGACAAACAAACAAGGTTGTAGATGCATTGAGTAGGAGAGTCTTATTGGTGCATGATATTTATTTATAAATTATTGGGATTGAGGAACTCAAGGATTTGTATGAGGTTGATGAAGACTTCAAGGAAGCATACGATGCATGCAAGAACCCAAGTACACTCAATAAGGAGCCATGGTTGGATTTTGTACTTCAATATGGATTTTTATTCAAAGGAGTATAGTTTTGTGTAACAAAAATATCTATAAGAGGAAATTTTATCCAAGATAAGCATATTTAAATCATGGTAGGCCATTTTGGGCTTGATAAGACATCAAGGTTTCTCACTAGGAACTATTAATAGCCTATAATTCAAGTAGAAGTATGGAAGCATGTGGAAAGGTAAAATATTTGTCAATGTGTGAAAGGTATAACACTAATGTAGGTTTGTATCAGCCTATACCAGTCCCAAATAGGCCTTATAAATCTATGATAATGGGATTTGTGATGGGATTTCCTAAGATACAAAGGGGTTTTGATTCAATTTTGGTAGTTATTGATATATTTTATAAAATGGAGCACTTCATACTAAGTAGAACCACTAATGATACCACATGTGTCTAATTTGTTTTTAAAGGAGGTAGTGAGACTTCATGGACTAACCATGAACATTATTTATGATATAGACACCAAGTTTCTTGGTCACTTCTGGAAGACATTATGGAAGAATTTAGGTACAAATTTGAGTTTCAATTCAACCTACCATCCTCATATAGTTAGGAAAACTAAGGTGGTGAATAAAAGTTTAGGAAACTTGTTGAGGTGTTTATCCAAGGCCCATCCCAAGTAGTGGTATATTATGTTGCCTCAAGCATAATTTACTTATAATGATTCTACCAATAGGAGCATTGGTATGAGCCCATTATAGGTAATATATGGCATGTATCCTAGAGGTGTATTCAAGGTTATAAAAATCATCCATATGGATAAGTGCTGAAGGTGAAGAGTTTTAAATATAAATGAAGGAGATACATGAAAATGTAAGAAAAAATTTAGAGTCTAGTGTTGACAAGTACAAGAAACAGGAAGATTTGAGTAAAAGAGAAGTGAATTTATAGGTTGGATACTTAGTATTAGCTCATCTTAGGAAGGAAAGGTACCCAATGGGTGAATACAATAAGCTAAAGATGAAAAAGATAGGTCCTTGCAAGATTCTCAAAAAGTTTGGAAATAATGCATATGAATTAGATTTACCTATTGGGGTATGAATTTCACCTATATTAAATGTTTTATACTTTTTCCTTTAAAAATAAGGGAATTAAAGAGGATACATAGTAGATGATGCATCTACAGTAGGCCCAAATTGGGCAACATAGTTTCCTAAGGCCAAGATAGAAGATATGGAGTGCATATTGTACAAGTAGTTGATCAAAAGGACTAGAGACAAACAATATTTCAATTATTTGGTCCAATGTAAGAATCACCCATTATAATATTCCATTTGTATGACTTAAAATGATATAAAAAAGTGAGGGAGTACTCTAGAAGCACTCATGCACAACAATCCATGAGTTTTTTTCCTTTCCTTGGGAGTATGATGTAAGAGCATCACTCTTAGGGAATGTTTTTGTATAGATTTTGGTTTGTTTGAATTAATTTATGATTTATGATGATTTATATGGATTTATAATTCCCCAATAATTATTATAATTTAAATTGGTAGTCTAGGAATGCATCTAAGTAGTGTAAATTTCAAATTTTGGATTTCCTGCCAAAACTAGTTGTTTTCAAAATTTAAATTTATTGTGTGTTTTAAGACTTGAAAGGGTATGTGAAAGGATTAAATAAGTTTATTAAAAAAATTTAAGTTTCATATGAAACCCCTTTAACCATTGAAAAGTTCCAAAATTAATATGTACTAGGAAAGCAACATTGGTGCCTTGTCACCTTTTCAAACTTATATGGTAACTGTTGCCAAAAAATTTCCAATTCAGTTACACTAGTTATCCTCCATATAAAATTGAATATTTTATAATATTAAAAATGTATTTAATTTTTTTATGAATCAATACTTGAAGGAATAGAAGGAATAAGGCCCCTATTAAAAAAAAAGTGGAATACAGACCCTATTCATGAGTTGTCTGGTTTTGGTGCAAACTGTGTCATTTGAGGTTGATGATCAAAATGAATTTTATTAATTTTTATAATGTTATTGAAGTATTTTTGAATTTTTTTTGATATTATAGTTGTATTAAGGATTAAAAAATCATCTAGTGTGTACACAAATAGACTCCCTATTTCCTAGATCATTCATTATGCTATAGACTGTGTGCTTGTTCTTATGAAGGAATAGTCATTAATTTAACATGAATTGTGTTCTAAATGTATCTACAGGTTGTTTTATAATTTTTAAAAGTGTATAATCAAAGTAATGATACGAAAATTATTTGATGTTTATAAACTAGTTATAAAACCCCATTTTCTTGTAGCATACTTTTAGTGCATAGATTGATCATTCTGTAGCAAACATGGAAGATACTTACCATCTATTTAAAACTTTTATGAGATGCATTTGGGAGTATTTTTAATTTACCTTTAACTTTTTTTAATCTTTAAATTGGTTTTTGAGATACTAACTTGTTTCCATAGAGCATAAACTTGTATACTGTCATTTTTTGGACACAATTAAGCACATTTGATATGAATAGCTAAGATAGTGGATTGACCAGCACTATATAATGATTGGGAGATGTGTAAAAGGTAAAGATAGACTTGTTAAAACTATATGGATCTTTTAAACACTCTGATACATTCACAATTAAATTTTTTCTTCTCTCAGGTTAGTATAGTCACCTAAAAGGCCTAAACTAGGGTTTCTTTCATAACTTGAGTTTTGACTATCAAAATTCAACAAAACTTTGTAGTATAGTCCATTTTAAGTTTATATAACTGAATTATAAGGTTTTAATTGTGTATGGATCTTATAGTATGGATTTTAAATATTTAAGGTGGATTAAGCCTAGAAAGAGAGCTAATTACATAGGAATAAAGAAGGAAAGTGGACTTGTATAAAGAAGTAGGCCACCAAATTTGACATACAAGTGTATATTGATAGGTGAAATGAGAATTTGGATATCCCTAAATAAATATAATTTGTTTGTACAAGAAATATAATAGAGATAAAAAGCTACTAGGAAGGGTCACAAGCCTAGAGTGTTTGGGAAATAATTCATAGTTGAAACTTGTAGTGAGGAACCTCTACATCATAAAGATTCATACCTCACCTCAAGATAGGGGCATATTAGTTTGTTTGTCTTAGAGATTCTAGTTTCTACATATATATGGTTCATATGTTGGGTTATATTATGTGATTTAGATGGGACAAATTTATTATATTGAGGCATATTTGAGTAATTTTACATGGTTATGAGGAATAGTTGGTTAATTATATGACAATATGAGACATATAATATAGGTTAGATTAATCAAATTTTATTATATTTATTACATTTATTAGACTGGGTAGATTGAAAGATAGATTATGGCATCTATATATTGTTTTGAAGTATAAATGGATCATATTTAGGGAATTAATGTTGTTCATGAAAGCACTTTTTAAATTTATATGCTAAGTATTGATGGGGAATGATGATACTAGATAAGCACTTTAGATATAAAATCCATTTACAACAGTTGATTCTGAGTTTTAATTTTCATATAAACCTATTTTTGGGTTCCACCTTTATATACAAACCTATTTTAAGGTTCCACCATAATACATATGATGATATTTATAGGGGCATAGTTGAGGATTATTTGTCATGAAACTTATAACACTTATTGATCTCTACTAAGATTTAAGGAATTTATATTTCTCAATTGATGTTTTTAGTAGTTTCACTTCCTTAGGGCATATTCATCCCATGGAATTCTCTAATTGACTTAAAAAAAGATAGCTTATTTTTCATACCCTCAAGTGTGTTTATTACTTGATTTTTCAATCTCACATAATTAAATGATCCAAAGTATTTCATATTTTATATCATGAGTGTAAATTGGTCTATACATGTTTCCTTATTGGTTTTTCATGGAGAAAAAAGGATATTTGGGGCATATTTTTCAACACTAAAAGTGTTTATAACATGTACCAATTGTTTTTCCTTTTAACCTATAATTTTAAATACTAAACTAAAAATGGGGCATTTGTAGCACATAAATATGGTATTAGATACTTGTAAATTTTAATTTTGAAATTTATTGACATATTATTTCTGATACATATACATTTGACTCTTTTTTACACTTTCCTTTATACATTTACTCACTTATTATCTTGAAAGCCTTGATTTACCAATACACACATTTAGGTTCACCATAGTTTATGCAATTATGCTCCATAATCCTAAGTGGACTATTGCCACATTTAAAATATTATATTTTAACTATGAAGATAATGTCATAAATACTCAAATAGTTTAAATTATACATATGTTTTCACCTCTATTGGAAGTGTGCACATTCCTACAACTACTTTTCAAATTGGGACATTTCTACTAGTTTGGCCTAGACATGTTCCATATGTTAATCATGGGAAAATATCAAGAGTCATATATAAATAAAATTAAAGCCCAAGGCCATATCTATCTATACCTAATCTTGGTAAGTCATACCAGTATTAAAAAATCTATTGGTACTCTCTTGAGACATTATCCAAAATGTTTACACTCAAAACCACTCAAAGGAACAACCCTAAATCCAAGTCTAAATACAAAATGAAAATAAAATTTACATGTTGTCAACTTTAAAAAATCAAGCATTAAATCACATTTTAACATGATCATGATGGTTTAAACACATAATCAAGTGGGAGAACCATGTGCAGTTTGAGTCCTCTTTGGATTATTTAAATGTAGGTAACTTTCATTCACTCAGTGGGGAGTAGTTAGGTTTGTCCATAAAATTTTCCATTTTATCATTTAATATAATTGTATACAAATAATATTTTCCACTTTGTTAGTTATTAAAATTCTATTTTATGGTGAATTTTTTAGCATTAATCTCTCTAAGTGCACTTCTTAAAGGGTACACTGATAAAATGTTGGGAAAGTCATGTGGTGTGTTGTGAGAGATGTTACTACTATATCATGATTACACCATTCCTACTATCATTTTAGCTTCCTCATTCTATCTTACCATATACCTCTTCCATATTATCCTTATTTGTTTTTTATAGTTTATTTTATATAATATGTTATTATCCAATTTGAAACTATATAATTAATCATTTTTACCCTTCTTATACTTTATTATCCAACCCAATATAGTTTTGATCCAATCTTCTAACATTTGTGTAGCATCAGCTTGGAAATATTATTCTATGTCAGCCAACTTATTTCAACTATATTGGAAGGGATGATATCATAAATTTAATGTTTAGGTTTTGTTTTGGGTATTGGATCAATATATATAGGATTCATATTTCATTCATATCAAATTATAGACACTCTATTCACTCTAATTTCACTTGTATGTCTACCCAAAATCAAACTTAGAAGAGTTTGTGACCTAGAACCTTATCTTGAGGAATATTGTATTATGTTGTATTTGAATATTAATATAAATGATTATGAGTTTATATTTAAGGATATATTAGGTATATATCCAACCATTTGAAGTATTCAACCCACAACATCTCTTGAAAAGCTCCACTTGAGCTAAAAGTGAGATTGATGCTTGATGGGTCCACTCAAAGGTGAGTATTATGAAACAACCCCCCCTAAAAAATTGGAATCATATATCAGAGTATGATTTTGACACATTTTATTCCATCTTAAAAGTCTTAATAATGTAATGAAGACATTCAATGCACTACGTGCATATGCAACTAGAACCGAAGAGGGGAATTGAGGCAGTTCACTAGAGGTAAACACATACAAAAGGTACTATAGGGAAGATGGTTATTTTTTATAAAGATTATGAAATTTAGGGCATATCAATGTACACATACACTGATAATTATTTATTTCCATAAGTGGTACTCGTACTTCTTCATAGGGTCATTTCCAGGTTTTTAACCCTAGGTAAATACCTCACTCTCTTTAGTAGGTTTTAGTCCATTCCAAGATGGTTAAATTAAAAGATTGGTTTAATTGAGAAGGATAAATTTCTTATCCCTAATTTATCATTTAGGTTAATCTTGGGTTTAGATCAAGATACATGTTATATAAATTAAACAGGGACTTAAAATCAACAAACAAAATCAATTAAATGCTTACAAATTTTGATTTATTCATGCAACTAATTATGTTAAAACATAAGAGAAAATATATTAAGTATGAGATTCTTTAGTGCTACCAACTGGGTTACAACATCCTTCAACCTTTAAGTTCATTTCACTATTCATACATCATTTATATCAAACATGGATATTCATAGCAATTTATGATGTAGTTATAACTCAATATTGCCATTTTATCATCTATGCAGTTATTTAAATTGGCATAACCAATGTGAGAATAAAAAAGTTTCAGATATTTATGTAATTAAAAATGAACTATTTATTTAAATTAATAACTTATGTAGACATTGATAAGTTTAATTAGATAACTAATTAAGGAATAATTCTCTTTATTCTATACTCCATAAATGAATGCTTTAAAGACATTATTATGTTAAGAATTCATTTGTAATTCAACTAGACAACCATAAAATAGCAAGAATACAACAACAAGGCTCAAGTATGGAGTTCATCATCATAATCAATTAAATTTATTTTAGTTTCTATATGAGTGGAACCCAAATAAAAGGTTCTACTTAAGGAACTCTTACAAGTATCTTTGTTTGGGCAACCAAGGCAATAAGATAAGCTAGTTTAGCCATAAAGAAAGGTGGAAAAGCATACAACTAGATAAGAAAGGAGATGATGATCCTTAAGTCTAATTGAAATGATTGAAGTGATATAATAACTTGTCAATAATTCTATATTTCATTATGGTTTCCTTAAAATTCATTTATCTATTCAAGTAAATAATGTAAGAAATTGTACATGATCATTTTTGAATCATAAGACTTAATTTAAATATTAATTATTTTTTTAAATAGTATAAGTATTTACTTAGTAATATTATATTTAAAAATTCAACATACATTACTTAAGATGTAATATATAACTATAAATGTAATGCATACCTTACATGTAGCTAAATATGTCTAAAGTGTGTGATAGAAGGGAGCATTTATTTTATTTTTCTCATGGTCCAACTATCAAGTTTATACATTGTTGAAAGTATTAAGTGTCCCATATGCATCTATGTATTATGGACAAGAGTAACAAGCTAATCAACAATAATTAAACTAATGCAAGTTACTATATAGCTTATATCTAAATTCCTATAGAAATTATTCATTCTGAATTAAACAAGCTACAGAATTAATGAACCAAAACAAATCATCCAAATATATATGTTTCCTTAAAGTGGTAAGATAGAAAAAATATTAACTTTTATAACAACGTAATTCATATATGATTTACTTCTCATATTTAAAAGAGATTTCCAAAACTAAATCTAATGTGAAAATAGCTAAGTAATCCCAAGTGAATATTCAATTGACATCAATATTTAACATGGCAGTACATATTCTTAAATATGTACATATATGTTAGATTAATCAACTAAGATGTATTAAATATTATAAGATAACGTTAGATCAATGAAGGATCAATATAGTAATGAACAAGTATATAGGAATTGATTTTATTTACATAGTTAAGTCCCACTTAGGAATTATTAAATCAATGTAGGATTTATATATATAAACTAGTGGTATGCCTAATCAATTCTAGCACATTTATGATCATAAATAATAAAATATTATCTCAATAATTAAACAATACAAGGTACCTGTTTAATAGCTTCAATCAATAATTAATTTATCTCTTCAATGTTTCATTTTTAAATCTATTCATAACATCCATTAGCAGCCAAAAAGATCACTATAATTATCAAATTAACAACTATAATCGATACTATCTATACATATCAGTAATTTAATAAAATTAATAAGTACCCTTGTTACCATCTTCCATATGAATTCATCAAAGCATGAAGTCAAAGCTGATCAGGATGAACCCACCCAACCAACCCTATGAGCCCAACCACTGGTGGCCCTCACCACCCCAACCATAAATAGGATGGTGGTTATGGTAACTGGGAACATGAAATGAATTTTGAACACATTGATCTCCAAAAAAAAGACATCAAACAAAATGACACATACAACACAATAAAATCATTCCAAGGTGAGATGAGAGTAATTAAACCATCTAAGTATAGATTCAGAGTGGGGATGGTTACTTAGGTCATCAAATGATATAAAATGGATTAATCCTAATCAATTTATATCTTTTAAAATTATCCTACTTGGATTCCTCATCCAATATCATGACTATATTTAACCATCTGAACCCATAATATATACTTTTAAATATTCAAGTGTAGTCTAGGAATGAAATCCATAAATTCCAACAAGTAACTTAACCTAAAATGAAACCAATTTAATAATGACATAACTAAAATACAATTTAGTTAATAATTATTATTTCAACACTATAGAAATCAAATAGTCTTGCCTCCATATGTCATAGGTCTAAACATGACCCAAAAGAATTAAGAATGACTAAGTCAAAGCATAAATTAAAATACATTAATAATGTAATAATTTATGACTCATAGGCATCATCAAACAAAAAATTGAAATCCTAAATCTTGACACAATCAATGAAATGATATGGTCATGATTATAAAATGAACACCATTAAACCTAGCTAATAATAAGCATGATCAAAACAATCAAACCAAATAAAATTCAAGACTTGATCAATCCAAAACCCAAGGTTGAGATGAAATATTACAGTGAACCCAAAAAGTCCAAATATATATATATATATATATAAACACCTAAAAAGTTTGATAAGGAAAACTTTAACATAGTCGACCATGACACAGTCACTTAATAAGGAGAATTCCACCATCAATTTTTAAAATATCTATAGTCAAACAAAAAAAGATAAGGCTTAAAACCTCAATAATATAATAGTTTGTAATTAAGTAGACCAAAATACCAAAAAAAAAGTCATGGCTTACCCATCAGTTGAAATAACATAGCCTATAATAACAAAGTTTATAAACACAATGATCAATTTAATTGATACATCAAGTTTAACATTTAACAAGTTCATACAACACAAAAATATAACCATAATGATCAAGATACCAAAGCTTTTATGTAAACACAACATGGGTTTGGTATAAACGTAGTATAACAAGAACCAAATAAAAATATTATCAAAACCCAAGATAATAACACCCAAAAATCCAACATACCCATAAATTTCAATTGAATAATGAGCAGGATTACCAGAAAGTAATATCACCAAGAGATTTAACAATACAATCTATAATTCATTCAACCTTTCAAGAACATATAAATGGGTTCACCTAGATGGAACATAAACCAAATGAACTCAAGAAAACAAACATGACCCACATCTTTTCTCAGAAAACACAATCATCAATAACCATTTTTAAGAAGACAATTATTTCCATTAACACACTCAATTAAATGAAACATAGTACTTATAAAATAATTAGACAATCATTATATATAAATGCACAGAGTTTTCAAACCTTTATGACATTTAGCCATTATATAGTCATCTTTTAAATACATATGCAACACACATTGTTCAACCTGTCATGCATGAATTTACATTTATTGCAATTTTATATGAATTAATGTATCAATATGTAGACATAAGGACTCTCTGTATGCACCCATAAGTTTGAAGACTTCTAGCTACATGCACAACCTCTAAATTTGTATCATTATTCAAAAATCACTCAAAAAAAAAAAAAAAAAAAAAAAAAACCCAAAAGACTTACTTGCAAAAATGTGGAAGATTCTAGAAGCTCAAAATAATGAGAAGCTTTAAGACCTACCAGATGTCACTGTGTGTTTTCTAAACCATCCAGGTCACCATTAAAACTAGTCGATTCATTTTACTATTTACATACCAAAATTTCCATCTTCCTAACACTTCTACCTACCTTCCACATTACCCATTATTTCC
This sequence comes from Torreya grandis, assembly GCA_037957365.1. Taxonomy (NCBI): domain Eukaryota; kingdom Viridiplantae; phylum Streptophyta; class Pinopsida; order Cupressales; family Taxaceae; genus Torreya; species Torreya grandis. The sequence goes on from JARHVA010009879.1 coordinate 108,288, forward strand.
ATCTATTCCCCTATACCCCCAATCACTTAAAATTTAATTTTGAGATGAGAGAGAAACACCTCTAGATCCAAAGGCAATTCCTACCAACCTCACCATTAATGGTGAGTCTAGAAGGATCAGTGGCTAAGTAACCCACCACCAATAGAAAAGAGGTAGTGTTAATCAAACATGATTAAACATAAACCAAATATTTTAACATTGAAACCTTCACCATAATACCACCCACCTTATTAAATAAGGTTAACATATTTCCTTTGAAAACTATCAACCTAAGTCGATATATTATCAAACTAAGCCAAGCTTAGATCAAACCATGACTATACTTAGTTGTTAAAACATTATGCCATCAACCTAGACAAAAGTTCTAGGTTGAAGTGTTTAGGGTATGAACAAATGGTGATAAGGATTCCCAAGGGGAGGTGTTAGGTATATGTGGGTTTAGTTACGTTTAGATACAAAATTGAATAGGTTATTAGGATTAATGGAGAATAAGAGATATTTAGAGACTTATAGGAAATAAATAATGGAGTTTTGCATATGAAAAGACTATAGTTGATAAAAATTTAATGAAATGTAATGAATCATAAAAATAATTAATGACTCATAATAATATCATCAAGGTATGGTAGCAATCACCGATACAAGAATAATAACTAAAAAATATAATGACCAAAATAAAGTGTCTAAAGCATAATCAAAAAACAAGTATACCTATTAGACATGCTGACTTGCTCAAAATTTATTAGTTTTAAGAGTACAACTTCCATCACATGCCTAGCTCATAGATAAAAACTTGCAACCACCAAAATTAACATAAATTACATTATGTCATAAATTGATAATTAATATAGATTTATAAAATCATCATCAACATTAATAAGTCTATAAAAACAATTAATCATAGAATTAATTACACAACCAACACTACTATAACATGTACCATAATTATTCTAGCTAAACAATAGTTAATAACCAATCAAATAAACATAATGTTAATGTCATGATAGTAGATTATATAATGAAAATACAGGATTGTAACATCCTCCCCCTCTTGAAAGGGATCCCTTTTAGTGACTTAATCAAAAAAACATGCATAATATTGTCTAAAAATATAAAAATCTTCCCAAGTAGTGATCCTTTTGCTAATAGGGTCCCATTGTACCAAAACCTGCTATATATCCTTGTTACGTATCTTAATGCTATGATGGTCTAGGATTTTTACTAGATCTTTTCCTCTTTTTTGACCTATAAATGAGTCTAATCCAATACATGAGATGGATTAAATATATATTTTATCAATAATTCAACATGAAAAACACCATGAATTCTTAAAAGAGAAGTTGGAAGTGTCATCTGGTAAGCAATTGGGATAATCTTTTCCACTATATAAAAATGCCCAAAACAATATGGTGCTAACTTGGAAGCCTTGCCAAATTTAATAGAACTTTTTAAAAATCTAACACATAGAAAAACTTTGTCCCCAATGTTGAATTATCATGGAGATCTCTTAAGATATGTATAGTTCTATTGCCTATCAGAATCTATTTTTAAATTCTACCTTATTATTTCCATCTACCTATCAAATTTTAATAGTAAATCAAATCCATTAATAACCCTATTTTCTAATTTTTCCCAACCAATAGGTGTTTTACACTTACATCCATATAAAGTTTCAAATGGAGCCATCTTAATAGATGAATGGTATGAATTATTATATCAAATTTAACTAGATGAAGATAGTCCTACAATTTTATTTGTTGATGCATTACATACATGCATAACATATCTTCAACCACTTGGTTGAGATGTTATGTTTTCCCATCCATCTCTAGATGATAAGAAGAGCTAAGATTTAGCTTTGTTCTAAAGGATATAATTAAATTATTCCAAAACCTTGAATTAAATAATTTGTCTTGATCTGATATGATCACTTTAGGTATACCATGGAGTCTTACTACTTCCTTCACAAAATATTCTACAAATACAGATGCATCATCTATTAAATTCCCACTAATAAAGTGGACAACTTTAGTTGATTTATCAATCACTACCATGATTGTATCATGCTTGCTATGTGATTTTGTCAGCCCCATAATAAAATCAAGTGAGAATATAGCCCAATTTTCTTTTGGAATATCATGAGGGTACAAAAACCCTCTTAGGTGGCAATGCTCATCCTTAAGCCATTGGCATTCTAAGAATTTTACTATAATTTTAGTGACATCATGCTTCATTCCAGGTGAAAAATAAATCTTTTTAGCTCATGCATCATTTTTTTAACCTCTAAAAGAGAATAATAAATTGATGTATGTACTTTAATAAGTACATAATTTCTTTAGTCACCTATCCTAGGGACATATATTTTGCCTTTATACATTATCAATATATCTATTGTAATAAATAATTCGTCAAATATTTTTGCTACATGTTCATCATCCAAACCTATTCTTACATCATGGCAGAATACATCAACAAGATTTTGTTCCAATATATCACTTATAAAATTTCCTTGTAACACCAACAAGGCAATAAGGTATGTGCATCTATTGAGTGCATCAGCCACATGATTCTCCTTGCCTTTAACACATGATATATTCATATCAAAATTTCTCAAAAATTATAACCACCTACACCAGTGTGCATTTAAATATTCTTAAGAGAATAAATACTCAAGACTTAAATGATCATATTTTACTTGGAAAAGTTTTCCTAGTAGGAAATGTTTCCATTGTTTAAGTGCATGAACAATGAAAGTAAGATCCATGTCATGCATAGGATAGTTATTTTCATGTTTTTAAAACTTTTGTGACTCATAAGCCATAACCTTACATTATTGAGTCAAGATACCTCCATATCCTTCTTTGGAAGCATTAACCTAAACTTTAAAGTCACTATTCAGGTCAGGTGTGATCAAAATAGGAGCTATTATAAGCAATCATTTCAATTTAATAAAATCTTCCTCACATTGAGGATTCCATATGAAATTATTTACTTTACACTCCAAGGAAGTGATGGGATAGGCCACACTAGATAAATTTTCAATAAAACATCAGTAATAACTATCCAAACCCATGAAGCTTTACACTTCATGCACATTGGTAGGAGTAGGCCAATCTTGGATATATTTGATATTGGTAAGGTCAACAATATTACCTTCTTTAGAAATAATGTGTCATAAATAATGGATTTTAGATTCATAAAATGCACATTTGGATAATTTTCCATAAAGCATATGATGTCTTAGTCCTTGTAAGACTAGACATAGGTGTTGATCATGTTTAGCCTCATCTTTGGAATAATTAAAAAAATCATCAAGAAAAACCAACACAAAGCTATCCAAGAAATATCTAAATATGTTATTCATAAGGTTCATGAAAGTTTAGGTACATTGGTTAAGCTGAAAGGCAAAACTGTAAACTCATAATGTCCATAACAAGTTTTAAAGGCATTTTTATGAATGTCCTCTTCCTTGATGCATAGTTGATGGTAACTAGACCTCATGCCAATCTTATAAAATACTACAACACCCTTCATTTGGTCAAAAAAATAATTGATCATAGACAAAGGATAGCAATATTTGATAGTTACCTTATTCAACATGTAATAATCAATGAAAAGCCTTAAATTATCATTATTATTCTTCAAAAAGACTACTAGAGCACCCTAAGGAGACACACTTTGGCCATATGATTCTACTATCTAAAATTTCTTGTAGCTAAACTTTGAACTCTTATAGATTAGACACATTCATGTGGTAAGGTGCCTTAGATGTAAAGGTAGATCTGGGTATGATGTCAAAAGAGCAGTTAAATTCTCACTTGGGTGGTAACCCAAGAAACTTTTTAGGAAAAACATCCATAAACTCTCTTATAATAGGAAAATATGCATGATTCAATTCTTTTTCATTAGATATTTCCTATAGTTGGACTACATAGAGCTTACAACCCTTCTTAATAGTTTTTTTAGATGTAAGGTTGAAAGTGTTTTATGCCTTGTAAACCCTTGCATGCCTTGCAATTCTACAATTTGGCCAAGGTAATTGGTGCACACTCTTTTACCCACATAATCATGTGTGGCTTAATGTTCATGTAACCAACCCATTCAAATAATGAGATCATAAGACCCTAAAGGTGTGAAAAATATTTACCTTGGTCTTAAAAACACCAAGATCCAATTTTTCTTGTTTCAAGCACTCAAGAATAAGCACTTTCTTGTCAGTACCAAATTCAAATTCCCAACCTTCTCTTACCAAAATGGATTTGTTATTACATTGTTTAATAATAAAAGGAGAAAAAAAATAATCTGTTTCACCAGAATCAATCAAGATAATCAAAGTAAATCCATTAATTATACCTCAGGTCTCAATTAGAGTGGATTGTAAGTCAGCATTGTGATTATTAATAACAACATATACTCTATGGTTTGATATTTGGCCTAATTTTAGTTTAGGATAATCCTTTTTATAGTTTATTTTGTCACATTTGTAGCATACAATTAGTATAAAAGATGTGACTAGAACAATGTTGGCACCCATGGTAGGCCCATGTGGGTTGTTTTAATGTTGTTTGTTCTCATAAGAACTAGATTTGGAAGATATATGGGACTTAAACTTCCTATTCTGATTAAAAAAACTTGCTAAAGTTCTTATTACCTATTAAAAATCTATAGTTAGGAATGGATTTTCTAATGTTCCTGTTCATGGGAGAAAGGTTCTTGTCTTTAAACTATTTCCTATTTGACTTAAATTCTTGTCTTGCCTTTTGGTGAGACTTTTCTTTTTTATCAACCCTATAGGCTGATTCAAATACTACAACCAAGGTTTTTGGGTTTGTCATGTTAACATCATGCATCAAAATATCATTAATCCCAATATTTAATTTATTAATCTTAGTTTCTTCATCATGCATATATTTCACATGATGTAGCAAGTTTTAAAAATTATTCTCATTTTAAATAATAGACATGTTCTCTTGTTTTAAGAGCTAAAAATTAGTGATTTTTTATCCTTATAATTTACATTTAGGTACCTCTTATGAAACTAAGCATAAAAAATAGACCAAGATAGGTTTAAAAGCTAATACCCTTCAATAGTACAAAGGTGGTTCCACCATATTACTGCAAGTCCTAAGAGCCAATAGGTTACTACACTGGCTTTCACATTAGAAGGAATATTATGCAAATTGAAGTACTTTTACAATTTTAACAACCAAACATCAGCTACATCACCTGATTCTTCACCGAAAAAGGTAGGTGATGGAATTTTATTCAACTCTTTGATGATTAGGTCAATGGTGATCAAATTTAGTTCTTGAATTATAGGTCCTTTCAATTGTCCCGTTTCTAGTCTGAGTGCTTCCTCCTAAGATACCCCCTCAAGATTATTTAATTTTTATTCTTGATTATCAATTTTTCCTTTTAAAGTGTTAAGGTATATGAATATTCAACTAAGGATTTACTCATTCTTATTGGTTGGAATCCCACCAAGTTATTCATTATAGGGTACCTTGATATTATTATTAGCATTATTCATAGGTAGTTCATCTAGGTTACAAATGGGGATGTGGCCTTGCTGAATCCTTCCACATCATCAAACTCTTTCCCTAGTTGGGTTGGAATTCAAAGGATTTTCATAGATATTACCTCCACTTGATCACATTCTAAAAATCTTTAGAAATCACAAGTGATAACCTAGAATATTACAATTGTTTAAAGGAAAAATTCCCAAAGTTCCTTAGAGTGAAAAACTACTATGATACCAGATGAAACAACCCCAAAAAAAATTTTGGAATCATATATCATTGTATTCTTTAGAAATGTCTTAAACCCTCTTATAATTCTTGATAATGGAATGAAAACATTCAACACACTATGCATATACGTAACTGGAACTAAAGGTGGGGAATGGAGGTAGTTCCCTAGAGGTAAACACATAAAAAAGGTACTATGGGGAATATGGTTTTTGTTTTAGAAGGATTATGTAATTCAAGGTGTATCAATGTACACATACATTTATAAGTCCTAATTTCCTTAAGTGTCACTCATACTTCCTCATAGGACCATTTATAGGTCCTTAACCCTAGGTAAATACCTCACTCTCAGTGGGTTTCACTCCCATTTGAGAATGGTTAAGTTAAAGGATTGGTTTACCTGAGAAGGATAACTTTGTTATTCATAAGTTATAATTTAGGTTAATCATGGGTTTATATCAAGATACATGTTATATAAATTAAATGAGCACTTAAAATCAATAAACAAAATTAATTCAAGACTTTCAGATTTTGATTTATTCATGCAACTAATTATGTTAAAGCATAAGATAAAATATATTGAGTATAAGATTATGTAGTGCTACTAGTTGGGTTATAACACCCTTCAAAATTTAAGGTTATTACACTATTCATACATCATTTATATCAAACATGGGTGTTCATAGTAATTTATGATGTAGTTTTAACTCAATATTACCATTCTATCATCTATGCAATTATTTAAATTGGCATAGCCAATGAGATAATAAAAGAGTTTAAGATGGTGTAGCTTTTATGTCGAGAGTGGCTATGGACATTGTAAAGGAACTTTAATAGTTTGAATTCTTGTTTAGGTGAGAAACATATAATGGTCACATTTATAGTGTCTAGTCACAAGATGGATCCAATAATGCACTAACTAAGGTCAATGCAGCCCCACATGACTACTCTCATGGGACTCACCAGTCTTTTGGCCTATTGGAAAATATTCTAAAAGTGTCAAGTTTAACCCTAAATCATGCAAATAATGTGGCTCCTACCTTGGAAAAACTAGACCCCCATATATCCAAACCATCATGGGCTGACGTCATCAAAGGTGCAGATCTAGTGGGCTAAGTCCACTCAAGCCCCCATATTTTCCTATAAAAAGTAGACAATGAAATATTCATCCCTATTTTGGAATTTTTTTGTAATAGGCCAACATGTAGCTCACCAAATCTATTCTTTCTAGGGTCAACAACTACCACCTAAACATTAATGCTTTCCAAAAATAGGCCAAAGAAAGATGGAAACCCAAAGGCCACTTGGAGGTGGTTACTCTGGCTAGGGGTTTCTTACTGATTAAATTTTCTCTTCAAGAAGATTGCATAAAGTCTCTCTCAAAAATCCCTTGGTTTATGGGAAAGGCAAGTGTCTCTGTTAGAAGATGAAAGGTTAGGTTGAGCCTTAGTAACACAACCATGGATGATGTTCCTATGTGGGTAATTATACATGAACTCCCAATGGAATACTATCATTTTAAGGTCATCAATGCGATTTCTAGGACCCTAGGCCAACCCATTAAAATTAAACTAGTCACTCTCTCTAATCAGAGGATGGTTTCTTCTCATCTCTACATCTTCCTATTGGCTAACAATCCCCTTCTTCATAAAATCAAGATCAAGTCAAAATATGGTGTTTGGGTATAGAACATTGTTTATGAAAATAATTCAATCATTTACCCATGGTGTGATGTTCCAAGTCATATGATCTAGGATTGAGCAAAAAAAGGCCAAGATTCAATTGAATCCTCTCAATAAAGGTTAGAGTAAACATGCCAAAGATGGATTCATAGATGGTATGACCACTCAAGATTGACTCCCCTTAATCCCTCCCAAGCACTCCTCCTACTAGCAATTTTAAAGCTCCTCCCTCAAACAACCTCAAAAAGGAGTTTTTTGCCTTCTCTCTTCAAAAAATTAGAAAATAAGTGCTAAATCTAGATTCAAGGTCAAATGACCCTCTCAAGTATGTCTCCCTTTGACCCCCCTAAATGATTCTCCTTTTCATAATTTTGAAGGTACTCCAGATTCTAACTGTTTCACTCTTCTTATTTCAATTTCTAGTTATGAGCCATTATGTGAGTTAGGTCCCCTAGGGATTTCTCTCCCTGACCCCTCCCCTCACCTCCCTCTAAGGGTTTCCTCTCCCCTTCCCTCCTTCTTACTCCTACTTAGCAACCGTACTCTCCCCACCACTCTTTTCCTTCCCTTCCCCCTATCCACTCTCTAGGCCCTATCCTCCCCTCCAAAGTATGCATCCCCTCCCTTAGCCTTTTTGGTCCCCTTTGATCCTATAACCCCCTTCCCTACCCCAAAGCTCTATCCCACCCCCTCCTCCCCTCAAATCCCCCTCAAGGAACATCATCCCCTTCATTTTATCTTTTGTGTAACCTACCCCTTACCCCTCTTCCTCCCCCCTTTCCCTCTATCTCCTACCTCCCGTCCTTGATTGTGAAGTATTCCCAAGCCCTTGCCTAGAATATTCCTCTCTTTGTTGGCATAGATAGCTCCCTTCCCCCTCTCCTTGGGGCATTCACCTCTTCCCCTTATCACAATCCTCAATGCTTGGTAAAGAAGTGGGGTGATGTTTTAAATCTCTCTCTCCATCCTAGGACCTCCCCCTAGACGATGGGTTTGTCACTTGTTGAAAAAATAAAAGAGGTAAGAAAAGTGCCAATATTTGTGTTACTCTTAAACCTATGGGTATATCTCAAATAATGATTATAAATAACTTATTTCAAAAGAGATTTTTAAAGGTTCTCAATAAAATCTTAAGGTCCAACGTAATAAGAAATGAAAGTTCTCTCATGGAATTTTAGGGGCATAAATAATTCCAAGAAACAAATGACCCTTTGTAATACTATAAAAAGGGTCAATCCTTCCATTTTTCTCATTCAAGAAATAAAAATGTCTAATTCCATCCTTAAGTCTAGTGTGGCACGAATTTGGAATAACACCCAAGCCCTTTATTCATATTCCATAGGTTCTTCGCTAGCTCGGTAGTCTTCTAGAACCCAAATGTCCTAGGAGGTGACCTTTTGTGTAAATCTAACATCCAAATTTTAGTCTTGTTCACTGATCTCATTACTAATGACAAATAGATTCTAACCAATGCTTATGCTCCTAACTCAAAACCTTTTAGGAATATTCTATGGAAAGCATTATCAAAATTTCAAAATACTTGTGCTAATTGGAATTAGATTGTTGTGGGAGATTTCAATACTCCCCTCACTCTTGGAGATAAAAATGTGGACTCATTGACCTCATAGATAACATTCTAGAGTTTAATGACTTCATTGCTAATATAAGTTTAGTGGATGTGGACCTTAATGGAATTCCATTTACATGGTCCAACAAAAGACTAGAAGAAAATTTAATACAAGTTTGCCTTGATAGTTTATTGATCTCTTTAAATTAGGACATTATTTTTTTAATTAGACTCTATTATTTTCCCAATATTGGGTCCAACCACAATCCATTGGTGTTTGAAGCTAAAAAAATATCCAAACACAAATGGAACCCTTCAAATTTTAAAACATGTGGCTTCATCACCCCAATTTCATGTATTTATTGAAAGATTGGTGGAAAGAACCCATCTCAAGGTTTGCCATGTTCGTCCTCATAAAAAAACTCAACTTTTTTAAAACCAAATTTAAAATCTAGAACAAGGAAGGTTTTAGGGATATTTTCCTAATAAAGAGGATCTCAAAGTAAAACTTTCAATTATTGAAGAGATCAGTGCCTTTATGATTTAAAATTAGCTCATGGATTCAAATTAAAAATACCTCCTATGTCAATTTCATAACCTAGAAGCAAAAGAGGAGGCCTTGTGAAAGCAAAAATCTAGATGCTTATGGCTAAAGAAGGGTGATAGGAACACAAAATGTTTTCACCATTCAGCTTCAAGACACATGAATATCAAAAAAACTCCCAAATTCAAATAGAATATGGGAGCATCAATAGAAATGAACATGATATATCCTACCATATTATAAATTTCTTTAGGAACCTTTTCTTGGATGATGGATCTTTAGAGGATTATCTAGTCTCTTCTACCCTCTCAAATTTTGATAAAGTCTTCTCAGCTACTAACAATGCTTCCCTCATCAAGATTCCCTCAAATGAGGAAATAAAAAATGTAGGCTTCTCCATGGAAGGTTTCAAAGCATCTGGACCTAATGGGTTCCCACCTTTTTTATTCCAAAAGTTCTAGGACATAGTCTACCTAGAGATCAAAGATGTTGCTAGATAATTTTCTCATTCTAAATCAATCTTCAAAGAAATCAACAACACCTTCTTGGTCTTAATCCCATTAAAATTTAAAACTTCCATCCTATTATCCTTTATAATACAACCTACAAAATTTTATCCTCTATTTTGGTGAAATACATGCAATCTCTTCTTGATAAAGTCATTGGGGAACAATAGGGGGATTTTGTGGTAGGTAGAAAAATCACAGATGGCATCATCCTAACTCATGAAGCTATGCATTACATTTTAAAATCTTTAAGGTAGGACATGCTACTCAAATTGGACATGTCAAAAGCTTATGACCGGGTTTCCTAGCATTTCTTGATATAGATTATGGAAAAGCTAGGGTTGAATCATGATACCAAGAAAATTATCTAGAATTATATTTCCACCCCCAAGTTTTCTATTATTTTAAATGGTTTCCTAAAAGGTTTATTTTTTTCTTTAAGAAGCCTAATGTAGGGATAACTCCACTCTCCCTACCTCTTTATCATTTTAGTATAAACCTTGGGAAGAAGATTGAGAAGAGCCTAAACATTGGGCCTTATAAATGGTATCCCAATGGCCTAGAATATAAATCCTATCACTCACCAACAGTTTGTTGATGACACTATCATCTTAGGAGACACTTCTATTGATGAAGATAAACATCTAAAATGCATCTTAAATAGATATTAAAATGTGTCTAACTAATGTATCAACTTTAAAAAGAGCTCCTTATTCTTCATCAATACCCCACCCCTTTAGAAGAAAAGAATCACAAAAATCCTACACTATCAAGTGGGAAAACTACTGACAAGCCACTTAGGCATCCCTCTTTTGGTAATAAAAATGGATTCTCAACTATGGAATCCCTTAATTGATCACATCCAAATAAAATTAGTAGGCTAGAAAGGACACCTTCTTACCCAGGCAAGGAAATACTAGCTCCTTAAGGCCTCAATTTAGAGCATCAAATCCATGAATATAGCCCTATTGGCAAAAATGGGTTGGTGCTTAATCAAGGAAAATTGAGAATGGGAAAGAAAAATACAATATAAATAACTATAAGGAGTGGAATAGGATGGCTTCCTATGGTAATAAAGTCCTACTGATAGACCCAGCTTCTAGAAAGCCATAACCAGCTACAAAGACCTATTGGAAAAAGACATCTTATGGAAAATTGGCAATGGATAGAAAATTGACTTCTAGGAATATGCCTAGTTATCTACCACCCCATCTCCACTTAGGGGGTTTCGGTTGGGTGGTATAAACATTTTAATAAAATATGGGGATCTACTATTAAATATTACTAGGAAATTAAGGATGGAACAAAGTGATACAGAGTCCTTCCAAGTAATGATGTACCATTAGAAGAGCCTTAGGATATTCAAAACCTCAACATGATATTAAGATAGGTCCACATCCCCTCCTTTTAGAAGGAATATCACTTTATTTGTTAGGTGGAAGATAAAGGCTCTTACTCGATGGCCTCAAGTCATGCTACCAACCTCAATTTGGAAAGTGAATGGAATTTATGGAAAAACTTTTGGGTAAAGCATCTGAATCTCAAAATTAATTTCCCTTTTTATCTTATGAAAGAATAAAATTTTTAAAATGGAAAACCTAGCCAAAAGGGGGATGATTTTCCTCAGTAAATGCCCAATTTGTCAATGTGTGGAAGATTTTGTTCAC
>JARHVA010009879.1:125000-165000 GCA_037957365.1 Torreya grandis
ACAACAAAAATAAAAAATAGTCATGCCTCTATATGTCATAGGTCTAAACATGACCCAAAATAATTAAGAATGACTAAGTCAAAGAATCAATCAAAATACATTAATAATATAATCATTTATGACTCATAGGCATCATGAAACAACACATTGAAATACTCAAACTTGACACAATCAATAAAATGATATGGTCATGATTATAAAATGGACATCATTAAACCTAGATAATAATAAACATGATCAAAATAATCAAACCCAATATAAGTCATGACCTGATCAATCCAAAACCCAAGGTCAAGATGAAAGATTATGACAAAACCCATAAAGTCTAAATAAACAACCTAGTCATAATAGGAAACACAGTCACATAAATTATATATCTTTTGTGTGTGTGTGTGTACACACACACATATATGTATGTATTTATATATGTATATTTATATATATATGTATATACATATATATCTATATCAATAAAACTAAACACCTAAATAGTTTGATAAGAAAAACATTAGCACAGTTGACCATGACATAGGTACTTAATAAGGAGAAATCCACCATTGATTTCTAAATGATTTACAATTAAAAAAAACAAGACTTAAAACCTAAATAATACAATGGTTTGTAACTAGATAGCCTAGAGTACCACACAAAAAGTCATGGCTTACCTAATAGTTGAAATACACAGCCTATAATAACAAAAATTATAAATGGCAATAATCAATTTAAATGATAAATTGAGTTCAATGTTTAATAGGTTGATACAACATAAAAATATAACCATAATGATAAAGATACCAATGAATCTATGTAAACACAACATGGGTTTTGTATAAACATATTATAACAAGAACCAAATAACAATATAATCAAAACCTAAGATAATAATACCTAGAAATCCAACATATCCATAAGTTCCAATCGAATAATGAACAGGGTTACTCAAAAGTAAGATCACCAAGGGATTTAATAACATAGTCTATGAATTCATTAGGCCTTCATAGAACACAGAAATGGCTTCACCTAGATGGAACATCAACCAAATGAACTCAAGAAAACAAACATGACCCATATCTTTTCTCAAATAACACAATCATACATAATCATTTTAAAGAAGACATGGTTATTTCCATTAACATGGTTGATTAAATAAAACATAATTATTAAAAATTATCACACAGTTATTATATATAAAGAAACAAATCTTGCCAACCTTTATAACATTCAATTTTTATACAGTCATCCTTTAAACATGTGGGAAACACACAATGTTCAACCTCTCATGCATGAAAACATAGTCCATGATCCATTCAAAAAAATAACTTAATGACTATATATAAATAAGGATTCGAACTAGACATTATATATCTATTATATATAGATTTATTTCAAGTTTATATATAATTAATGTATAGATATATAGTCATAAGGGGTCTTCATATGCACCTATAAGTTCAAAGACTTCTAGTTGCATGCATAGCCTCTAAATTTTTATCATTATTCAAACATCATTATTAAAAAAAAAGAAAAAACCCAAAAGACATACTTAAAAAAATGCAAAAGTTTCTATAAGATTAAAATAATGAAAATCTCTAAGACTTGCCAAATGTCACTGTGTGTTTTCCAAACCATCCATCTCATCATTAAAACTAGACAATCCATTTTATTAATTACTCCCCAAAATTTCCATCTTCCTAACACTTATACCTTCCATCTACATTCCCCATTATTTCCATCCATTTCCATATATCCCCAATCACTTCATATTTAATTTTAGGAGGAGAGAGAAACACCTTCATATCCCAAGGTAATCCTACCAACCTTACAATTAATGGCAAGTCTAAAAGGCTCAGTAACTAAGCAACTTGCCACCAATAGAAAAGAGGATTAGTGTTAATCAAATAAGATTAAACATAAAATAAAAATTTTAATATTAAAACCTTCACCATAATTCCAACCACATAATTAAATAAGGTTAATGTATTTACCTTAAAAACTATATACCTAAGTCAATATAGTATCAAATTAAACCAATCTTAGGTCAAACCAAGACTATACTTAGTTGTTAAAACATTATGCCATCACCTTAGACAATAGGGTTGGGTCAAAGGGTTTAGGGTAAGAATAAAGGGTGACAAGGTTCCCAAGGGGGATGTTAAGTCTAGGTGGGTTTAATTAGGTTTAGTTATAAAATTGAATAGGTCATTAGGATTAATGGATAACAAGAGAGATTCAGAGACCTACTGGAAAAAAAGAATGGAGATGTGCATATGAAAAGATTGTGACCAACAAATATTTAATTAAATGTAACAAACAATAACAATAACTAATGAGTCATAATGATATCAACAAGTTATAATAATAATCACCAACACAAGGACCATATTTGACATGTCAACGTGCTTAGAATTCATTGGTTCTAGGAGTACAACCTCTATCACTTGCCTAGCTCATTGACAAAATCTTGTAACCACCAAAAATGGCATAAATCACATTATGTCATAAATTGATAAGAAATATAGAATTATAAAATCATCATCAAAATTAATAAGTCTATAAAAATAATTAATCATAGAATTAAGTATGCAACCAACATTGTTGCAATAAGTACCACTATTAATCCAGTTAAACAATAGTTAATAACTAATCTAACAAACATAATGTTAATGTCATGATAGCAAAATATATAATGAAAATACGAGATCATAACATATTTATAACCCCATAATATTTCCTTTATTTACTTGGTAGAAATTATTTTATTATTTTTTATTGAATGAGTATGTGTGTATCCTTGTCTAGGTTCCCTATACACAGAATAAGCTAGTATGGGTCTAGGATTGCTTATACATGTCATATTACACTTAGATTGCCTAGACCTCTATTTGGTTGGCCATGTAACATTACCAATTAATATCACTCTAACCCTTCCCCTTTAGTTTAGCTTACTTTATTTGCATAATTACTTTCATTTAGTTTACTTGAACGATTAATTTCATAAATTTCTAGTGAGAGCTACTCTCTTGTGTCATAATCTTAAGATTTGAAACCCATTCCTTTTGAAACTTGTATTTTATGGTACCCTCTATTATATTTATATATTTTATTAGCAATTAATTAGAAAAAAATTATCATAGGGTATATTTTATTAACCCTATTTGAGTTCAAGGTTATTGAGATAGGATAATTCTAGGTTAATCTTAGCTCGTGTAACTTTCTAGTGAACTCGATGTGAATAATATCCCACTTTTATTTGGATAAAATTCATGTTTTTATTTATATATTTTTATAAAAAAATATTACAAGCCTCCATCAAAGTGAATCAATCATTGTATAAATTTTTTATGTCTATCTAACAATGATATTAGCCAACCTGGTACCATTTTATGTCTTTACAACTACACTGGACAAGCTAATATAGTTCATTTTTATCAAGTATAACTAGTACCATATTTTTTTCAAAAGTATATTAATTATACCAATACATTATTTTTTTCATCTAACTACATTATCCTAGCTCATACATTGTATTTTAATAGCTATAACTTACTATATCATCTAGGTAGATACCATTACTTTCTTATAACCAATATATCTCACATACAATTTTCATGTCCACCATCAAGGAAACCACTCATGTTGAAATTATCATATACCTTTTCTCATTTCTAAGGATCATAACATTACCACCTATGATGATAATTTTAGTGAGACTAGAGAGTTTGAATATGTTCAGTCCCTTTATGAATATCCCTATGAAGATCCTAATGATATCAATTTTGACACCTCTAGCATTGACAAAGATCCCCATGATGATATTCCTCTTTATGACCCTAATGATATTTATTATTGGGGTGAAGAGGGTAAGTCATTAAACCTCTACTCACATTTAACCAATTTTTATCGATTCATTAGTTTATAAAGAACATATAATTTAAATGTCTACCACATTCCACATTATAGATGCTTCTAATCCTTGAAACTATATGAATCTTCATAACTATCGTACATCAACCACTCCCAAACCACCACAAAAATCACTTTATTCTAATGGTATCAACTAACCTGATACCATTCAATTTTACTCACCTATAGTTAACTACATTGGCTATAACCTATAATGTGTTGATATAGTTATTCTATCTCCAAAAAAATACATCAATGATGACTCTAAATATGTTGATACAATTCTTTTTCTTCTAGTCAACTATATTGGCCATGACCCAAAATGTGTCGATATATTTATTTTTGACCTAAAATGTGTCAATATAGTTCATTTTCCTTTATCAAAATACATTATCCATGATCCAAAAAGTTATGATACAATTATCCATATTTCACCCAAATTCATTAGCCATGAACTAGGATGTGTTGATACAATTAAATTTATTTTATTAGACTACATCAATTTGGCCAATACAGTCAATTTTGGTCCTATATCATCAATAAATTGTATTGACTTGGCTGAGATAATTCATTTTAATTTTATTTAACTTGAATGTATTGATCTAACCAATACATTTCCTTCAATCTATATCAACCTAGCCAATATAAAAAAAATTAGTCATGTTTCATTAGACTATATTGACCTAGTTGATAAGTCAAGTTTAGTTTTATTTCTCCAAATTATATCAACCTAGCCGATACCATACACCAAAATTTTATATTTCCTCACAAAGACATTAATTTATCTATATATGTCACATTATTCCTATAACATTAACTTACTCAAATTTTTACACTATTACTAGGATTGATAATATTGAGGTTAATTCCAATCCACCTATATCTCATAGGTTGTGGCATCTTTTAATGCCAAATATATTACTTTTTCACATGTTGGTGCATATTTTAATTCCCATCGTTTTCATATTTCACATATTAGGGTATCTTGTATTTCCCATATTTAAACTATTGGGCATATTGTTATGGCCATCCTTTATCTTATGCACACTCTTGGTTTATTGATCTCTAATATTTATCATGAAATAATAATCAATAACATGTCATACCTTACATACAAATAAATTTAGCTTAAATAAACTTTTTAAGGTATATATTCCTTCAATTTAAATGATTGTATTGAATATATTCATTACCATAAATATTTTTTATTATTTTTCCTTATGTTTCTTTCCTTTTTTACATTTAATTTACTTTCCCCCTATTTTGGGATGATTTACTTTTACCAATTTTTACTTTTGGTTGTTTGGTATTTTTTTTATTTTAGCCTTTCTTTCCCTTATGGCTCTTAGGTATCATATTCATGTTTTATATCATTTTTACTTGCACCATTTTTTCTTTTCTGGATTTTTGCTTTTTTATATTCAACCTTTGTTTTTTATTTTAGAGCTTAGGTAGAACCTCAAAGGTTTTATTACTATCACATTTTTCATATTTTTTTAAATTATTTTTTCTTAGTCACATTTTGATTACTTGTATCTTACTTACTTTCCCCCTCTTTTTGTATGACTATTACTTTCACTAGTGATTGTGTTAGATCCCTTGTAGGTTAGTAAAACTTCTCTAGTGATAAGACTATCATAGCATAGCCCCATCCCTTTTGGAACATTAATTTCCATAATTTTGATTGGTTTTAAGCATATTCATCATTGTATCATGTTTATTACATGGATAGATCTTCAACAATCCCCATTTTTCTAATATCTCTTTTCACATGAGGCACATGTAGGTCAGTTTTGAGATTGTAAACTTATATGTGAGAAAATATACGAGTATTTAGACACCATGGTGTTTAGGATATCATTTCTATAAATCAAGCATAATCTCTCATGTCAGCTACCTATTTCACCCATGTTTGGTTTTCTAAATTCATATGGAGGAGGAACAAAAAAAAATAAAAGAATTACTATTAGAATAAAAGCAAAAGCAAAATTATATCATAGAATTTACATCACACCAAAAGATGTGATATTTGTTTGGAACATATCCTATCTTATCCAAATCTCAAAATTTAAAATTGGCCTCATGATAGTAATAAAGTCCATTAGGGGTACAATAGTATAACATTCTGGGGAATGAGGTTTTATACCATTACATCATTATATATTATTATATTTCAGTGCCACCTATTTTCTCACACAAGTACCCAATTTTCACAATACTGCATCAACTCTATAAGGGGTCTTAAGTAATGAGAAATATGTTAAAATAAGGTAGCATTATTTTAATTTCACAAATATAGCCTTCATGGGATGTTATATGTACTTCATTTGTTATTGAATAAAATCAAAAGGAAAATTATATCATAGAATTTATATCACACCAAAAGATGTGATATTTTTTTGGGACATATCCTATCTTATCCAAATCTCAAACTTTAAAATTTGCCTCATGATAGAGATAACATCCATTAGGGGTACAATAGTATAACATACTAGGGAATGAGGTTTTATACCATTACATCATTATATATTATTATATTTTAGTGCCACCTATTTTCTCACATAAGTACTCAATCTTCACAGTACTGCATCAGCCTATAAGGGGTCTTAAGGAATGGAAAACATGTTAAAATAAGGTAGCATTATTTTACTTTCACAAATATAGCCTTCATGGGATGTTATATTTACTTCAATTTCTATCCCAATGTATGTGTTCATTTTTTTTAGTGTTCATTTATTCAATTATCTTAGGTACTTTATGTCTATAGTTTTTAGCCTTGACTACCTATCTAGAGTGCCTTAATTACACTAAATATTTCCACATCACCCATGTGTAACCTTGAATTTAATTATTTACATCATATATTCTCTAATATCCCCTTATGTCTATCACTTTTAGGTAATCACATCCTTGATCACATCCATGTCACATTTTTATCCTACTTATGCCACATGGATTTTAGTTTATGAGTCATACTGTAAAACTCAAGGAATATAACTAGGCCTTCCTCACAAAAAAATATCATATTTTATTTACAAACCATATCATAGTCATCATTTTCATGACTTTATGTGGTTGTGATTTAATACAACACATTTTATATAAATCACTAAGTTTGAGTTGTCATTATTTAGAGATTTTTGTTTTCGTTTATCTATCATGTTCATGTTTGATTTTCTATGGACTTCACCTATTTTACATAGGACATTTTTCATACTTTCATATATGTTTTTAATTAATATTAACTTGAAAATATTAACTTACATTTTAAACTACATTTTATTTACAATCACATTTATTATCTTCATATTTTATTTGACATGGTTATCTTATATGAAATCACAACTTTACTTACATATCTTCATTTGATCTTCTTACATTGATATTTCACTTACAATGTTTTACATATATCATCTTTTGTTGTGTGTTTTACATTTATTTTCATAATTTACTCAATTTTTCATACCTTTTGATCATTTATTTTCTATCTATTTACTTAATATATCATTTTCATCACTTATCTTTAATTATATTTTACCATGCATTTAATTACATTTTATAGAAAAGAACAAAACATCCATCATCATCCATTCAATTATTTTTTGAATTTTTTAGTTATTTATAATAATATTTGATTTCATTGTTTCCCATATATTTATTTATGTATGTCATTTTTATGAAAATAAATAATCCTTATAATCCTAACAAAATAGAGAATTTATAGCTATTAATAGAAAAAATTCAAAATTTTAAAAATTTATCTTATTTTTTAAGTCTTCCTCATTCCTCACATTGGGTATTTTCCATCACCTACAACATCAAAAATATATTATATAATCAACAAGGTAAGTGAAGTTACATATTTTAATTTTAATTACTTTCAGTTATTTTTGCATTTCATTTTAGTTATATGTTTTTATTGTTATGTTTATTTCCAAAAGCACCATCCCATTTTAAATTATTACAAAAAGTGATGAACTTATGGTGGGGTATATGTATACACAATATTTTTCATTTAGTTACACTTTCTCTTGTAGTAATTATGAAGCATCCATCTCCAAGAATGTACACCTAAAGGGTGCATCAAGAAAGGGGTGAGTAAGTCTTGTTTCTCTTTATGAGATATGTTGTTACTATATCATGATTACACCACTCCTAGTATTAATTTGGCTTATTCATATTGTCTTACCATCAACCTAATCCATATTATCCTTATTTAATTTTTACATATTATCTTATATCATATGGCATCAACCAATTCAACTACTATATGTTTAGTGAATTTTACCCTTCATGTATTTATAAATTATCCATATAATTTTTACCATGTCTTCTAACATTTGTATGGCATCACCCTATAAAATATCATTCTATGTCAACTAACTTATTTCAACTATATCAGTTAGGGTGATAACATCATCTTAGTATTTAAGGTTGTTTTTAGTTATTCGATCAATATATAGGAGTCAAATTTCATTCATATAAAATCATATACATTTTACTCACTTGTATATCAATCATAATTATTCCCTAAGTCATACTTGGAGGATATTTTGGTCTATAACCTTATCTTGAGGAAGCTTTTATTTTGGTGTATTTGAAGATCATAGGAGGACTCATTGGGAGTTCTTAGATGGGGATATCTTAGATCTTTATCCATCTATTTGAAGTCTCTAACCCAGAAAATCTATTTTAAAGCTCCACTTAAGCCAAGGGTGAGATTTACTTTTGATGGGTCCACCCAATGTAAGTATTTATAACCTTATACTCTTTGATTTATTTATTTAGTAGATAGATGTTACTTGTTTCTTAGTGAATTAATATGTATGTACCCTTGTTTAGGTTATCTCTAGACAAACTAATTTGGCCTGGCTATAGGTTTCCTTAGACTTGTAAAATTCCACTTTAGGTTGTCTATACCCCCATTTGGTTAACCATGAAATCTTACCAATTACTATAACTCTAACTCTTCCCATTTTATTTATCTTACTTTACTTACATAACTACTTTTATTTAATTTACTTGAATAATTAATTTCATATATGTATAATGAAAACTACTCCATTATGTCATAGGATTAGAATTAAAACCCTTTACTATTAATACTTACATTGTAGGTTTCCCACTACTAGATGCATTGAATTCATTAGTCATTACTTAAACAAAATAAGCATCATAATCTCTATTTTATTTACCTTATATGAGTCTGAGCTTAATGAGATAGGATAGTTTTAGGTTAATGATATATCATGCATAAAAACCCATATTTCTAACCCATTTTACAATTAAATATTATGTTAAAATTACAACTATGGTTTCAAGGAAAGGAAAGGTAAATCAGCTATTTGGGCACAAGACTAATATCAATAAAATATAAATAAATTATCTATAGGTACAGATGTAGTGATCTTAGGTGGCACACACATTCAAAATCTATGAGGAAAATAATTTTAGAGACTAAATAGTATTAGTCACCATAGGATTATAAGATTCACCAATAGGGTTTGCATGGATCTTGAGGTCTTATTTCTTGATTTGATAAATTATAGAGATAATACAAAATATTTATAAACATTATGATGTAGGAAATGAGCAATATAAATAAAAAATTAGCTAAGTGCATCTCTCTCATTTGCCCTATCCATTATAAATCCATCACTCTTTTACATTTAGATCTATATGGTAATTTTTTTATTTTACATAATTTGAATTTCAATAGTTTTATCTTATTTAGATTTTACTAATAAAAAATATTTAAACCAATTATTTTTGTTTTGTTGGTATTATTTTTGTTAATATTGCAGGTTTGTGTTTCCTAATATCATTACACAGGTTGCACTTGTAGATGACTTATGTGTTATTTTATCTTAATCATGTACATTAATAATTAATTTTCTTATTTTTCCTTGAAATCCTAGTTACATTTTTGACATATGATTGACTTATGAAAAGGGATTATAAAGTTAGGTTTGATAGCCTCAACCATTCCCTACTAAGTGACTAAGCATTATCTTTGTTCTAATACTCTGAAAAAGGGATCAAACCACATATATTTCTCCCACCTAGATGTGTACACACCATTATGATCATGCTATAATTCAATGCAATTACTAGATTATGACACTTGACAACATATTACTTTGACTTGTGTTTTGTATTAAAACTTAGCTTTAGGGATAATAATTTGAGGGGCATTGAGGGTGTATGCTTTTTTAATAATGTCTTAAAAATATTTCATATGCATTTTTCAATCTTTATTAGACTTTACACAATGAGTGCTAGATGAGTGTTAAGTGAGTGTTATATTATTGTGTCATTAGTCTTAATTTGTATTTATATATGACTAAGATATTTTTTGTTATAATTGACATATGAAACATGTTTATGCTAACCTAATGGAGATGTCATAATTTTAAAAATAACCACTAAGGGTTCTTGAATAATACTAGTATAAATATAAACCTATGACAAAATGTAATTATCTGACTATTTTTTATACATTCATGATAAGTAAAACCAATGATATAGGATATAGTGATAGTCTGATTAAGATTATTGAGAATTATTTCTATGAATAGGGTTATCCGAAATATCTATATTGGTAAATTGAGATGACCAAGACATCAATGGGGTAGATACATAGGATAAAGTGTGTACAAGAGTCAAATGTGTATGCACAAGTCCAATTATGTTAAGATATGACAAAATTTATGTTTCCAAGTTTCTAATATACATTTACACTAGTTTTACATAAATATTAGAGATTAATCTTTATTTGGGTTAATTTATTAATCCTAATTCTATTTAAGTGTGTAGGATTTTATTTTATGTGAATTATTAATTAACATATTAATATTTATGTGATGTTACACCTTTTTTGTCCCTTTTAAATGGAATTGTAAAGTTACATATCATATGTAACTCCTCACACACTTTCCCATCAACTTATAGGGATTGGTGATACTAAGAACACACTAATAAGATTGTGTAATACATTATTTTTATCTTTTATTTCTTTCTTACTCTATGTAATGATCTTTCTCCTCTCTCATTCTACAAAATTTCATCTTGAGACACTTGTTTATGGCTTGAGGCCCATATCTTTTTCTCATTATTTTTTATTCCACTAAGATTTTAATTGGATAATCTTGTTGTTGTAAGTCTTCTTAATACACATGAAGTTTTCTTCCATTAATTCAATTTCCCTACTTAACAAATTATTTCTCCCTAGTGGGCCTAACTCAATCCCATCCAAACTAGCAGGGCTAATCAGTATCGATCTATGTCCAACCTGAGCATGGATGTCATTGTGACCCACATGAGATAGAGAATCTCACCCACACTTCCTAGGCTAGGAGGACACCCTACTATCTAGGGAAGCTAACCTACTAACACAACTTAGTTAACCAGAACATTTATAGGGAAAAGGTGTTTCCACTTGTCCTCTTCCCTTTATGCTATCTAGATATATGCTTCCTAATAAATAGGTTGAAAGTCTATTTAGTTTATCTATCATCTTCAAAGTACCCCATCTAGATTAATCTATCCATAATATATATATATATATATATATATATATATATATATATATAGGCTTCCTGATAGAGGGCTTTAGAGAATGGGGTGCACCCTGATCTACTGTGGATTGGGGTAATCCCTAATCTATCTCAAAGGAAGTGGTAATATCCCCTTATCCTATATGGTTAGGGAAGGTGGGATCCTTATATATTATATGAGGTTAACCTTTCTATTCTGCGTTATTATGATGGGATGGTGGAAGTGACAAATACCCCTTATATATAGATATGGGGCAAGGAGAATCCCTATATAGTAAATGGGGTTCATAAAATTCATTACCACACACACACACACACACACACACACACACACATATATATATTAGATCTCTTATAATTTTTTGTCTCTTTCCTTGAATGCATTATTTTTTTATGTCTCGTTAAATGTATAAGTAATGTGTTTTGATGTTTAAATATTAATACCTATTCATTTTGGAGGTTTTTAGTGATTTTTCGCTAAAAACTATTTGAGAAAAAGGCCATATATTTTGATTGAAAATCTAAGTTTCTCTAATTATTTTTAGGTTTATTAGTCTATAATATAGAATCAAACTATTAAAATGTTGACATGACCCAAATCAATGTTCTGTATAAATTGAGAAAATGGTAATTGTCTATTTTTTAATGATTTTTCACTAAAGACCCCTTTGCGAAAGGGGTCATATATTTGTATTATAAATTTAATTTTATCTATTTTTTTTGGGTTAGTTACTATATAATATAAAAATATATTTTTAAAATTTTGGCATGACCCAAATCACCATTATAGAGAAATGGTGAAAATAATAACTGTATATTTTCATTAAATGTGAATGTTTCAATGGTGATTTATTCTTTCATTATTCATTAATATTTTAAAATTATTTTCAAATAAAACATTTGATAATTTGATTATTTAAATATTTATATTTAATTCTTTTAATATAAATATTTAGTATTAGTTATATTTCTAATAGGGATTAAATATTAGTGTGAGTTTTTTTTCAAGGTATAACTTGCCCTCTTTTCCTTAATTTTATCAATTTTTTTGTTTAAAATAGTATTTAAAATATATTTATTCTTAAATTTTTAAAATTCTATGAAAAAAATTGTGTTTAAAAATAATAAAATCTATGCTTTTTGGTTTCATCTCGAATGTCATAAAATGACTCTTAATGTTTTGTAAACTTTTTTGTTGAAAATTTTGAGAATATACATAATTTAGTTCACACACTTAACATAAAAATGCTTCTTTTGATCACAATCATGCCTGTAATGATGATATTAAATTTTTTTATCATAAATATTCCATTCCATTGCATAGTCATTTTTCTAATCATGGATATAAAATTATGCACTTGAGGGGTTATAGTGGAGATGGTCTTGAAAAATATGAAAATGACATTATTGAATCCATTTTGTTTAAAACAAATGAAAATTTTATAAGGCTTGATTTTAATGATTCTAATGTTAATTTTAATTCTTATTATCCCCCTAACCAAATAACAATGTACCATATTTCTTTTTAATCTCATAAAACTTCTTGTGATTATCAAGATTCATGTGCTCATAATTTGGTAAAATCACATAAATTATGATTATTATGATAAATATGGGAATGATATCACTAAGTGTTACATATTGCACCCATGTAAATATTATGGTAAAATAAATCATAATCATTTAAATAATTGGTAAACTATTAAAACACCTAATTAAGGAGATAAATTAATTAGGATCCTAAAAGTTATGGTATCTTCTCAAGACTTCAATGTGCTTTCTTTTGATAATTCATCAATTGATTCAAGTAAGATATTTTTTGAGAAAAATGAAACAACTTATTTTTCTCCCCTTTGATAAGTTTAAAACTGAAAAAAAAAAGCATTCAGTGCTTTTATTCTTATTTTTTCTTATAAATTGTCAAGGAAATATGTTTTGTTTGGAATTAATTATTTTTGACTAACTTATTTTTTTGTGCATGACTCAACACTTTGTTATGTAAATTATATTTTAGTCCTTTCACCTTGTATTTAGATCTAATTTTATTACATTAATTTTATGTAAATCACATTTTATATTTTTTCTTAACTAAAGATTGATATAAGCCTATGTGCTTTGCAAATATATTTGATCATTTATTACCATCTCTTTCCTTATTGGTATTTGTTCCAATGCAAATTTACCTTCTTGTTTGAAAAATTATTCTTGGATATATTTGATGATCACACCCTCCACTTTTGTAACATTATTGGAAACACCTTTTATTATTTTTTTATTGAAATATCATGAACAAAATATTAAATCACTAAGGGGTAAATAACAATGGTTCTACCATATAGGTAGACAAATGTCAACATCCAAATATATATCAAAGTTTTACGAAAGTTAATGATATGCCAATATAAAAATCCTCATGTAGGAGGCATAAAAAACTAATAAATAAAAAAACCAATATATCCATAGAATGACATTGTCACACACAAAGAATGCTAACCATTCAAAGTATCAGTGTTTCCATCACTACAATTTAGATTCTTCAATTTAGGTCCTAGCTATTGTGTTACCTCAATTCCTTTCTACATATTTTCTTCAATGACATCCTCTAATGGGAAGTATATGTCAAATTTGACAAAAGTGGGATAGAACTATTGTATTTTATAAGTTTCATTACTTCAATTTCCTTCTGTATACTGCCTGAATAAACCATTTTTTCTAATTTTCTCATTAGTTCTTGAAAGTTCTTGTGAAAAATTTTCCAAGTCTATTTTGATCCTTAATTGGGAATATAGGAGACCTCATATATTCCATAGAATTATGTTATGTGAGAGTATTATCTTTCACTAGTACACTAGTGTCTTAATCCATTGCTTCCATGATTGATATACTACCTCTAGAATTGGTTTTTATGTGTTGGAGCATCTATTGAGTTCCATATAGTCCTTTTTTGTATCTATCAAATAGTTGTTTCCATTTTTATCTGAATCATAAAAATACATCTAGGAATGAATATGATATTTAGCCTTCTAAAATTAATATTCCTTGATAGTTGACCAATCATATTTTGATATAGTCATCTCTATTGTAGTAGGATGGGAGAGGCTCTAATCAGGGTGAAAACAAAGTTTGGGATACCTGTCAGTGTCTATAATATATTCAAAAGTTACTTTCATCAAACTTGTCTAAAAGAAGTGCTCCAACTACTTATATGGAATCCTTAATTGTAAATAGATCTGCACAACCACAATTATTACAATGACTTCAACTACAAGTTCAATAATTACCCTAGTTATAACTTGAAAAATATCATGATTACTTTGCTTCCATATCAACCAAAGAATATCAATAGAAAAAAACTATCCAAAATTTGAGAAAAAATGGATGAATCTTCATTTTAGAATAAACATAACCAAAGGCAATATTAAACCACTTAATTTCATAGTAAAAAATAATAGATCAACTATAGAGATAACATTTCCAAAAGTTATTAGAATATTAAAAGGAAAATAAAATATGTTCAATCAAATCTACATCACTACACACAAGATAAAAAGGAGGAAATCACCACATTTATCAAGCACTTCACCAACAACAATCTTATTATACAGCAACAACCATCTAAAATAATATTTTATTAGTTTAATACAAGAATCCCAAACCACTTGAAATATAAAAACCCAACTATGGTAGGATTCATAGACATTACACACATGGTTAAGAATTAGATACATTGGATGACTAAAGGAAAGATTAAGATAAATCATTTTGGTCAATAACTCATGAAGTGGAGGCCCTTTGATCCACATGATATTGTCCAAAAATTCACTATGATTGTTAAGATGATTCATTGAGCTATTTTCCTTGAGTGATTTCCTTACTATGTAATAAGTCCTATCTTATGTATTAGGAATATGATACCTGTGTCTTATGATATCTTAGGGGGGCCATCCCTCAGTCCTAAATAAATCCTTAAAATCCCTCAATTTTTTTTATACCATTTTAAAGCATAACATACTTTGGTAAGAGCCAACAAATGATTATTGAGGTGAATATTCCACCATATTGATCTATACCCTTGATAAAAAGATCCCATCTAATTGAATACATGTTTTTCAGTTACAAGGTGTTTCACAAGCTCCTGAGCTATCCAAATAGGTGTAAAGATAGGAGATCCTATTAATTTAAAATAATAAGTGATAAGAAGAATGTCAAAAATGTGTAAGCCTTTCCATCTGGTCCTCTCAAAATTTTATTTCAAACCAAAAAATTTCAAGGCTCATCCCCTTTGAAGGCCTTGATGATACACTTAACCGCTAGGGTGATACCTTGAATTCATATGTCTCTGAGACCAAGACCACAAAGTTATATTGGTTTAAAATAGAACTTCCAAGCAACTACATGTCTTTTACTATTTCCCTTTCCATTTGACCATAATAAATCTCAAATAATTTTATGCAATAGGTTAATTTGAGTTTTGTTGAATAGAAAACATGAAGCATAATACAAATTGCATGAAGAGAGAATTTTATTACAGACCTAGACTCTACCTAGGAGTAAAATAATGTGGCTTGAAACTTTTTTATTTTCTTATTAATTTTGGTGTATACCCATTCCCACATATATTTAAGGGAGGGTATAAGAGAAAATGGAATCCAAAAATATAAAACCAATTCATTGGGACCCTTCCAATCCCACTTAAATTCATCTAACCAATCTGGTCTGCTCTCATTCTATCCTATCATACAAGACTTGTGGTAGGAAATTTTAGTAGTTGAGGCTAGGCAATATATATTTAGTCTAGTTCTTACTTGTGTCAGGTTATCCTTAGATTATTAAATGGAGTAGAATAATTAACAAACAGAGAATATATCATTTCCATTTGATTAGGAAGTTGGATACCTCTCATAGGGGGCTATATCATTCATTCTGATAAGATAATGTAATGCATCTTCTACCAAGACAAAAAGGAAAGGAACAAGAGGGAAACCTTCTCTAGTTGATCTTTAAAAGGGGAAAGAATATGCGATTTCCTCATTTACCTCAACAACTATTGAGGTATCTTTGAATAAAACTGAGATCATTCTACAAAACTTATCCTAATATCCAAAATCCCTAAGCATTATTTAAATAAAGGGACATTCTATTCTTTCATATTATTTTTCAAAATACATAAGAATCATTCTAATATCTTGTTGACAGTCTCTTTCCCAATACATGCCTTCCCAAATTTCAATGAGATTATTTATTATATATCTACCTTCCACAAACCCATTTTGGGTTCTAGATATCATCTAGGGTAATAGTGAGGAAAGTCTTTTTTCTAAAATCTTTGCCATGATTTTATAGGAAATGTTGATTAGATTAATTGCGATGAGTCCAAAGTATGACTCATTATTACTATTAGTTTTCTTCATTTTTCTTCCATTACCTCTCCTCTAAATTGAATAATGCAAGGATTTTAGGATTGTATATAATCCTAGTGTAGTAAACCAATGTTTTATCTTACTTAATGTAACTGAATTATAAGTTACTAAATTTTTCATTTAATTATAACTCTTTGCATGTTTAGTCTCTCAATTTTGTGTATATACAGATAATATAATAGTCTATAAGGAATAAGAACCTTTTTAATGATCTTATAAGGCAACCTATATGAAATATTTTGACATATATCAAGCTAAAAATTCATTGGAAATTGTTCCATCTCATTCAAATCTTATCTAGACTAAGTTATGAACTTGTCTAGTAGTTATGGAATCAAATAGTCCACTACTGTAGACTCACCTAGTAGCTAAAAACTCACCCAATCCATAGCTATGGACTCATTCAAGATACAATTTCATTCTTCACTGAAGCATTTTACATTTCCTATTATCTTAGTAACCTTGATATGGACTTCTTCAACATCTAGGTTCCTTGAGGCAAGTTGCTACAGACTTCACTAGGTTTTTATAGAAACAACTCTTGACTCTATTAGACTTGTTATGGAATTTCTCCTGAATATGATAGTACTGATCCAAACTCTTGGATATAATTACTAAATTATAATAAGAAAACATATTATTAAAACATCAACTCTAGAATTCTTAGTAATAATAAATTTATGTACAAACTTCAACTTCTTTTAAACCTTTAGTTAATCAAGCCTACCAAACTATTATTTTTCATTTTGACTATCTAGGCAAATGGAATTAGGTGTTTTTTGCATTTAGGAAACTTAAGGAAAAAAAATCATTAAAAAATGAAAAACAAATAGATAAATAAAATTTAGAGAAAGAAAAATAAAATACCATGAAAATTAAAGGTAATCTATAAGTTACATGTTAGATATGGGAATACATCCTAGTTCATAGAGCTCCTTCTCCTTCTTACAACCTATATTTACATGAAAATTTTTATATGTGGTAGTTACTGATAATTTCATGTGATTTACCTCATAACATTGAAGATCTTCCTATGTTTTTGATCAAATTTTAGGAATCCACTCCAGAATAGCAAGATTTATTATGTGAGTTTTATTTGTGTAATCTAATATTAGGGGACTATAACAAGTTCATGTTCAATCTATAAGTAGGATAATTTTAGTTGAGATCTCTTATTTATACTTATAAAAATTAGATAGCTTGAAAATGTAGACATGAGGAGTATGCGACAAAATCCAAAACTATAGGGTGATGTATTAGACCTGCTTTTGCCAGTGCCAAAAAATTATTGATTAACTTTAGATCTACTTACTTGATGAATTCAAACATCAAATATTATTACTTGTAGGTTTTATATAATAATAGTGTCTCTTTTGATCTATATACAAGAAAACAATTTTATGATATATTTATAGCTAGTGCCAAGTGGTGGAGCATATTGATAATTCCATTAAAGAAAAGAGATGTTATATCTCCAACCAATTTAAGATGGATCTTATGAAGAGCACAATATATAAATGACATGATTATTGATGTCATTAATTCAAAAGGTGAAAAAAATTTGGTTGGTATGAGATTCAAGCTACCACTTCTTTTGACTCCTATTCCACCATGACATAGATAGAGTCCTCAAATAGATGACCAATGTCATAATTGGCAATAGATTGTGCAAAGATATCATGGTTTAACCAATCCCCTAGATGATCTCTGGGCTAATGAATTTGACATATATGAAATCAACCAACAATTAAAAGATATGATTCAAATTTATGAGGGGATGAGTAGTAGTAAAGGGACTTGTAAAGGGTAAATCATGGGGGGAATGATGAGTCAAAAATATGTCTCATTATTAATATTAGTTTTCTTCATTTTTATTCCATTACCTCTCCTCTAGACTAAAAAATACAAGTATATTAAGATTGTATCTAATCCTAGTGTAGTAAATACATGCTTTATTTTACTTAATGTAACTAAAGTCTAAATTAATAATTTTATCATATAATTCTAACTCTTTATATGTTTAGTCTCTTAATTTTATGTATATATAAATGATGCAATAGTCTATAAGGAATACAAACCTTTTTGATGATCTTCTAAGGCAACCTATATAAAATATTTTAAAATTTATCAAGATATGAACTCAATGGACACACTTTCATTTCATTCAAGTCTTCTCTAGACTGAGCTACGAACTTGTCTTATAGCTACAGACTCACATAGTCTACTATTACAAACTCACCCAATAGTTATAGACTCACCTAGTTCATAGATATTACATTCCTTCTTTTCTTTCTTTGAATAGCTAGATGTGATTGCATTTATCAGTTCTTATTTTGTCTCTTGTATGTGCCTTATGACATTTGTTAATATCCTTTATTTCCATTCTATTTTTTGCCTTAGAATATTTTCCAATGTCCTTTACTTGTACTCTTTTATGTGATTGTGACTTCCATGCCAACCTTGATTTTTTCCAATTGTATGTGTATGTAGAATTTGAACATGCCTTGTATGCTTACTTTTGGATTTGAGTGAAGTGCCCATGTCCCTTATTTGCTTGGCCCCTTGGCCACTCTTGTATCCTTCTTAATTTTTTCCTTATGTGCTTGTTGCTTGTTTGATTCTAATTATTTGTAATGACATAATATAAAACATTCATTTTATTGATTTCTTGGATGCCTTGATGGACATCATGCTCCATCCCTCCTTGACCACTAACAACTAACCAAACTTCCAGTTCTATCTTACTAAATTTCACATGTTATTATATTATTATATCTATCTAGGCATACCCCTATTTATCTAACAATATGCATTACAAACCATGCTATATCTTGAGATATATTATCAATTATCATTTATATATCATATATTATTTTAGCATAACACACTTACATGGATCTTTCTTCTAAGGGTAGTCATTGTAGGGTCTTCATTCCTACCCTCAAAAGAGGGGGAAATAAATAAGGTTTTTGTCAAAGCGATTAAATATCCTATTGGTCAAATAATCAGCATTAAGAACACCTAAAACAATAACCATACTCCAAACTAGGAAAAATAGACCAAGAAAATAGTGACAATTACAAAATAGTCATTAAAATCAGCTCAGGACAATAGCACCAAGATTGGACTACAATGATGGATAGTAGGGTGTATATTTTTGGCACTCATATACAAAGAATAAAAAACCCAAATTTTACATAAATAGGTAGAAAGGTAAGTTACTCATTTAGACTAGTTTAGATTCAGTAGTTTTAGTACAGTTTTCTCAAAGAATCTAGATATAGGGGACATTATACACAATATGATAGATCTCACTTCCAATTTTAGACTAGGAAGTTAGTATAAATTTCAAATAATAATCAATGTTTTAGACACTAGTGATTGGGGGTAATGTGCGTGGCACATTTGATTTCTTTTCTTTTCAAGTTCTACATATTATCTTGGCATTCTTAATAGTTATGTGCCTTACTCTATCATTATGTTTTTGGCATCATTTTGGAGTGGATTTCATACAAGTCTATCCTCCAAATTTTTGAATGGATTCTACATAAGCCTATTTCCCAATTTTGGAGTGGATTTCATACAAGCCTAATCTCTACCTTTTTTTTGAGTTGGCCAAGAGTGGCTAGTTTTTAGCACACATTCAGCTATTCATGCCACATTATCAAATTACAATACATTTATGGGATTCAAAATATATATTTTATGACACACATTCATACTAGTACCAATTTATATCTTCACTTTATGGGGTAATGATGGAGCCAAAATACTACCTAGCCTTTGTATTCTTGAGCCACTTACTCAGAAGGATTGGAAACACAGTCCAAACATCGATTAACACATGAATGATCACATAGATTCACTTAGTGGGTGATGATGGAGCCAAAGGGCCAAACTTTATATTCTTGAGCCACTCTCAAGGAACTAAGTACTCAACTTTTTTCACAATATTACTCTTGGTACAACACATACTTGACATTACTCAACATCATCCAACATCACTCAACATCATAATAGGTTTTGTATTATTTCACATATTTGATGAGGTGTATTCATTCCTTTTTGTTCCTCTCACTCTTACCCAACTTTTTATGTTCTTATTTTATATGTATCATATCTAGTAAGAATTGATATACTCTTTGTTTTATCTTATAGATTTAAACTTCATAGTGTCCTCTCTTTATACACACCCAACATCACATAACTTCATGAGCTTTACCTTTGTAGGTAAGTTTAGGTATTCTTTCTATTTTTATTCTATCCTAGTATTTCACTTTACTACATCACTAAAATAAATGTGGGGGGGGAATCTAGTCATATAAAATATGAAAATTGATAAATTGAGAGTGGATTATGACACCCAACCTAGAGGTCCCTCTTGATTGTTCTCATGACCTTCATAGGCATATTTTCACTAATTTATAGTCATTTTTAGCCTTCTAGATAGTGATTCCACCTCCTCTTGGTAACATTTCTAGTGATTATTCCATCCCATGAGGTCTTATAACCTCAATATAATAGCACAAAACTTGGACTATAGTGCCAGACCCTAGAGTGTCCATTTTTGGTGCTCATGTCCAAGCACATTTTTACCACCAATGATCATTTAATTTTGGTTCTTATCCTCATTATTATTGGATTAACATATATAAATTTGACCCATGACCAATATATCCATATAAAATCCCATTCAAAGTTCATTTAGAAGGGGTTGGCAATTATCACAAAGCAAGCAAGAATACAAGAAAGACCATTGAGGTAAACTTCCCTATTCTCTACATACAACCATCCAATACAGCTGAAAGCACATCCAAATCCTTACACCAATCCCTAGCCACATCAAGCACACCCAATTTTAGTATTTTTCATCTTCATACACACTATTACACAAAACAAATCAAGTGGGAGAACTACATATGGCTTGATCTATCTTCAAAGTATTGGTATGTAGGCAAAATTCCCACATAAGGGGTATGGATACATGTTTATTGCATCTTACACACAATAACCCATCTATCTTAAATTTCATCAAATCACAATGGATTTTAGGGTTTGAAGACTAAATCAGCTCTATAGGGAGTTCCATAAATATGTAATAATCAAAATTTCATAGGCAAGTTCACATAAACACAATGAACAAAACCTATAAAGCTTATGTCTCCTAGATAATAATGGTAAAATAAAACTATAATGTCAGACCTTAGGGTGTCCTATTTTGGAAATCCTATCCTTTCATAAAATGAATGCTAGATTCTAATTTGTGACACTGTCTCAGTCCTGCATAGTGAATTTTAGACCATCTCTCAGCCATCTCAATTAGTTTCCAGCTAAGTATTATTTTAATAACATTTATTACTATTTATAGAAAGGTTTAAATTGAAATTAAATTATATAAATAAGTAGCTCAATTATTTCAATATTATTTACTTATTTAATTATCTTAGACCTCTAAATAAATTAGGAATAGGACTCTAATATTCTCAACACTATTAAATCAGATAACAATAATTATAAATAGAATTCATAACCTATAGGAAATTATCTTTCAGTTCTAAGAGTTAATTTAAGATTTAAAAATAGTGTGTTTACTTTTAGTAGATTATTTAATTTCAATAAGTGTGCTTCCTTTTAGCAGAGTATTTATTTTTAGTAAGTGTGTTTATTTTAGTAAATTATATTAAATAGTGTTTTAATTATGTAAGTGCGTCTATTTATTATATAAGAAAATCATTTATATAATAGATTATATTAGACATTTATAAAGGACAAAAACCCCCCAAATCATCTTTTTAAGACCTACATTCACAAGCCTTATTGCAAATAGCTTTAGACATTACTCCTAGTTTGAATTACATCAATAGATAAAGTTGATTAAATGAAGGGATTAATGACACCCATCAAATTGGATGCCATTTTTTAAGAATGGAGGGATCACCTTCCTTTTGAATTAATTTGATAACACCTTTAATGATTTTTAGACCAATAGATCTAACCACAATTTATTCTTTATACATTTCTAAGCATTTTGTAGATATCTAGTCTTTTTTTACTTTATAGAATTTAGTCAAGAATCCATCAATACGAGGGGCCTTATATAATTTTAGAGATTCAACCACACATTCTATCTCATATAATGAGATATCACCATCTAAAAAGGTTTCTTGAACTAAGTAATCCTTTCTTCAAATAATCTTCTCACATAGCACCCTACTCTATTCAATCTGATCATTCAACCGCTCAGTTAAAATAAGTTTGAGTAGAAGTCAAAGAATGCTTTTTATATTTATTATTGATCCTATAAAATTTTATCATCTTCCTTAATGCATGATACTTTATATTTTTTAAGCTTAGAATTTATAAACAAAAATAAAAATTTGGTACTCTTATCACTTAACTTGATCCAATTAAGCCTAGAATTAACTTGGGTACCCCTAGAATAGTAAATACGATGTTTTATTAAATCATGTTTGCTTAAAGAAAAAAATTAATAAATTAATTCATTACCCAGGTCACATTAAACATTTGATTTCAACCTAATAATGTATTCTTTGGAAATTTTGAAGGATTTCCTTTTTTGACTTTAATTTGTCCATAAGATCTAAATTTTTATTGATAGGTCCAAATAATTTTTCCAACTATCAATTTTAGAGTTTGAGTTTAAGGAAAACTTTCTTACATTCTAGGTAGACTGGGAACCATCCAATAACTCTCTTTCTTCAAGGTGGGATACATTGAGTTTATAAAATTCTTTCAAGGTGGTCTTCTCATCTTTTTCTTCATTTTTTATATAAAAATTTAACTCAATGGGGTGATGGTTTGATATAGTGAAAGGATAGACCTTGACTACATTACCATCACCTTTAGGGAAAATCTCAAATGCATCTTTACTCAGTTATAATATATCAAGTCTTGAGTAAAGCCTTATATATCTTGTCTGGTTATTACACCAAGTGTACCATATTACTTTAATTTTAGTTTTAACTTTATTCAAGGGTTCTACCAATTTGTGAAATCTTTTAATTTTGGACTAGAAAAATACATCATTTTCTTTCCATATGTAAATGCCACCTCCTAATTTTTCCTCTCTTTATTTAATCATATTAAAATGACCTCCTAAATGCCACGTAATGTCTTTCATATTAGATGCATATATATTACAAATTCCAAACATCTTAGCCTACTTGTTGATAACAACCCAAACCACCCTAATTTAAGGAGAGGCACCATGATCCACAATATTGTATTTCCAAACTTTGTTAATCAAAATAGAGGCACCCCCTTTACCTCTATGTGATTAGTTGAGAAATGAATTTCATTAAGACAAATATAACCCAGGGTGAAGGAGAGGATTGTATCAGATGATTTGAACTCCTGAAGAAGGATAAAATCAAGTTTATATTTGAAATGTCTGAATTATCTAATGATTGGTTTCCTATCTTGGGATTCAATCTCCTTTACATTCCAACTCATAATATACATTACCAATCTTGGGATTACTTGGTTTTATTAGGGGACTTACTTCCCCCTTATTTTGATACAACCTATAAAAATATTTAGAACCTTATTTTCCTTATTCCCTTTTTACTATTATTATCTCCATCATGTAATACCCCATTTATTAATACCCTTCCATCTTTGACATTAGGACTATCTAGGGATATATTTACAGTAACAACAGTTTTTAGTCTTTTTCTAGACCCTTTATGGGTCCAATTATCCATACTATTATGATTTGGGGGAG
The DNA here is from genome assembly GCA_037957365.1 of Torreya grandis. Taxonomy (NCBI): domain Eukaryota; kingdom Viridiplantae; phylum Streptophyta; class Pinopsida; order Cupressales; family Taxaceae; genus Torreya; species Torreya grandis. Next base: position 149,624 of record JARHVA010009879.1, read on the forward strand.
CATATTTATAAGTATAACCAATGGTCATAACATTTAGGGTCTTCTTATTAGGAGATATGTCCATCAGGGGCTCTACTTGATCAAAGAGAATATCAGGAGGAAATACTATCTCATTTCTCTCCCTCTCCTCAAATTAAAAACATGTAGATTATGGGGTCCCTTTAAAGTGTCTGAGAGGCCTCCCTTAGAGAGGTAACCAACATCAATCATAACATCATCATGTAGGACTAGATCATTTTCAACTTCAAAGGGTATCTTAGTTTTATCTATCAAATCATTCTATTTACCATTGTCCTCAATAATCGGTGCATTCAAATTTTTAGGTGCAAGATTACCATTGGGGAAAGGCTCCCAACTATCAATCTCATGAGAATTGAATTCAATCTCTCCAATATTTGATCCACTTTGAATTCTAGGGCCCTTATCCATTCTTGTTTCTTTTCTCAAATCAATATAATCTTTGTAATTCCTCTCAAAAGAAATTTCTATTAAAGGGAAGTATTATGTAATGTCAACTCCCTTATTTTTTTAATTTTTTAAATCCTCTTTTGTAACCAAAAAATATATATTAAGGGAGAGTATTGTATATTAATATTTAATTAGGTTAATTTAATAATATTAAGTTTAATTATATGTGTAATATTTCATTTTATATGAATTCTTAATTCAAATATTATAAATTTATGAGGTTTCACACATCTTTTGTCCATTATAAAGGGAATATTAGAATTATATGTCACATATAACTCCTCCCACACTTTTCACATACTTCCTCTCAACTTATGTGTATTGGTGACACTAGGCACACACTAAGAAGGTTTTTTAAGAAATTATTTGTAACTCCTCTTTCATTATAAGTCAATTTAATGAGCTCTCTCATCTCACAATCTACACAAGTTCATATTAAGACACTTTCTTATGGATTGATACCCATCTCTATTTCTCATTATCTTTTCTTCTACTATAATTGTAATTGAAGAATATTTTTGTTACAACATTCATTAATACATGTGTATTTTTTTTCTATTGATTCAGTTTCCCCACTTAACAAATTATGTCTCACATTCTCATGGTTTCTTTATTTTGAAATGACATTCTTATTATATGTGCACTTATTTTATTAATTTTAAAATTATTATTTTATGATCCCATAAACTATTATAATAATAAATATAGTAATTCATTGATACATAATTATACATATAGCTTTTTATGTGCATATAATACCAAAAATGTGTGTGTGTGTGTGTGTGTGTGTGTGTGTGTGTACAAAAAAAAATCTAAAAGGCATGATATCTAATTTTTTTTTGGATTTTATCTTAATATTCATATTGTACCTATCTTAGAGGTTTTCCTCTACATTTATCTTTCCACACCTCCTTGTCATCATATGATTTATGAGGTAATATGTAGGGCATATAGGTTATATGTGGTAATGGACTCATTTCATACTTCAGTTATGGAGGTAATTTTTATACACTAAAAATAATTATACAGTGATATTATTACTTATTTTTTATATAATTATTTTATAGATCATGCATCTTGAATTTTCCTTCACCTATTGTATACATATCTTAAATGTGTACATGGATGCCTACATGCATTTATTTCCATATCAATATTACAATAAATGGGGTACATTTTATATCAATTTCCATTTATGAATATTTATCTATACATTACACCTTGATATCATACCATCCATATTATTATGGCTGAGGTTCAGGCATCATTGATACATTATTAATTACACCATTTTTGTACATAGTTATCTTTTTATATATGAGGTGCCTTGATTATGGCTTCCTGTTAGTGATTATTACATTGTTATATATTCTCAATATCATACTGGCTCTTGCTTTCTATTTTTTGATACATAAATTTGATATTATACATTTTTAAAAATCAAAGTGGGAATATATTTAACATGCAACTTTTTCTCACACACTTAAATTTTACTCACATTATTTCATATTAATGTATCTATCAATGGTATTATCCATCCCATTATTTTTAATTAATACTTAACATCACCCTATTTTGTGCCAAAAAAACTATTAACCAATGTAGACTTTTTACATATTATAGATTCATTTTTTCCCCTTCATATATAGTGCTAATAAAAACCAAATATTGATAGTTATTGGTAGTGTCCACCATATTTGGTAGCGTCCCAATATATTCAAGTGACTAGTTTTCAAAATAAAATATCTCCATTAGGTCAACCTACACATTTAAAATTTTAGTTATGGATGGACAACCAAAGAGTCTCATATATATACACATCAATCCTAAGGACATTCCTTTTTTAACCTTATTTTTATTAATGTTATCTATATAAGCATAAAACCCAGAATATTTAGATTGCATAATGTAAATAAATAATAATACAAAATATATGTTACCTATAATTTATTACATGTTAAATAAAAAACAATCAAGGATCCAAGGGATGTGAATTAATTAGCTTTTCATTTATTTTTTATCTCTGTATATAGTGAATTCTATCAAATGCTCCCTATAACAAAATTTTTTAGGTATAAATTAGGAATAAGCCACAATATCTAAATGGGACAAGTATATAATTTAATAGATGCATGTGGATGATGATTATGTCTAAGTTTTAAAAAGTCATATAGATTTAGGGTCCAAATTGTTTTTGCTCAAACTTGTGCATTTGCATTCCACAATTTTATATTTTATGTTTGATAAGCTTAGGACTTATGCAGATAACCCTTTATTGTTTCTTATTTAATCAAACCCTATATATTGTAATTTTGATTATAAAACCCTAAAAATTGGTTAGTATTTCAAGTTGGGCTTATTAAAATTAGGTATGTATAGTAAATGCTATATTTTACATAATTTGAATTTCAATAGTTTCATATTATTTATATTACACTATTTAAAAATAGTTAAACTAATTGTCTTGGTTATGTTAGTATTATTGGTATTTATTGTGAAGGTTTGTGTTATCCTAAATCACTATACCTACTCTTGTAAATTACATGCACTTTTATTTTCCCTCAATATTATACATTAATATTTTATTTTCTTCTTTTTGCCTTAAAACCCTAGTTACACTTTTGACACAAGATTGATTTATAAAAAAGGGGTTAGAAAGTTTGGTTTGATATCCCAAACCACTTCATGTTGAGTAAATGAGCATTACATTTGTTTCAATAATATAAAGAGGTATCAAATGATATATATTTATCTCACATAGGGGTGTGTGCATACACCATTATGATCATGCTATAATGCAATGTTATTCTTAGATTTTAACACTTAACATGTAACTTTGACTTGTGTTTTATATTTAGACTTAGATTTAGGGTTGATACTTTGAGGGGTGTTTGGGGTGTATGCCTTTGTGATAATTTCTTAAGAGAGTTCCAATGAATTTTTTAAGATTGATAGGACTTGCCATGATGCATGATAGGTTAGTATAGCCTTAGTATTTACTTGTATTTATAGATGACTCTTAGAAATTTATCACTATAATTGACATATGAAAAGTGTCTAGGCTAACCTAATAGAAATGTAACAATTTAAAAAGTATCCATTAAGGGTTATTTGACACTACCAGTAGAGATAGATACCTAAAAAAAATTATAACTATATAACTATTTTTGGTATTGTCTTGATAGGGAAAATTAGTGATCTTAGATATGGTGACAATTTACTTAATATTAGTAAGCATTTTTCTCTGACTAGGGTGATTCTAAATATCTATATTGGTAAATTGGGTTGACTAGGACATCAAGTGGGTATATTGATAGGGAAAAGTGTGTATTATTCCAATGTGTATGCACAAGTCAAATTATGTTAGGATATGTCAAAATTAATGTTGTCAAGGGTCTAAATTACATTTGCATGTGTTGTACATTCATCTAGCACTTCATTGATATATCACTAAACTTCAATAATAATAATAATAATAATAATAATAATACAAAAACCTTTATAAAAGGCATAAAATCTAAAATTTATTTTCCTTTATCCTAGTATGTCTATCATTCCTATTATACATATCTTATAATTTTTTATACATTCATGTTTCCACATGTCCTTATCATACTATAATTTACTAGGTAATATGTAGGATATTTAAGTTATATTTGGTTATGGACTCATTCCATGCCTCATCTATGGCATGAATTTTTATACATTATTCGATCATTGCATGTTGACATTCTTATTAATTTTTTATATAATTACTATGTTGACCTAGTTTTAATAGATCATGCACTCTACATTTTTTCTCACATAAAGTATACATAACTTAATTTTATACATATATGTCTACATACATTTATTTCCATAAAATTTTAAATGAGATGTATACTTGATATCACTCTCCCTTTATCAATATTTATATATACACTACACCTTGATATCATACATCCATATTTTATATGACTGAGATTTGGCCCTCATTAATACATTATTTTACACCATTTTATTATATATAGATATCTTCTTATATATGAGGTACTTTACTTGTGGCTACATCCTAGTGATTGCTTACATTCTTATATTTTCTCAATCTCAAATTAGTTATTAATTTATATTTTTTGAGATGTAAAGTTGGTATTTTTTAAATATTGATATTTATTTATGTTAGTTTAGGTTAATATTAAATCTATTTTAGTTGTGTGTATCTTGTTATAATAAAGTCACTAATCAAAAATTTATAAGATGTCACACCTATTTTGTTTTTTTCTAGGAAATCTTGGAGTTACATTCATATATAAATACCTCCACACTTGTCACACATCCCCCTCATATTATGGGGATTAGGGAAATTTGGCACACATAATAAAATTATGTAATTAACTTATCTTTCCATTTAAATTTATTTATCAAGCTCTTTCATCTTTGATTCTATACAATAAGGTACTACTAGTTTATATTTATATTTCTCTCTTATCTATTGAGGCACATATTTCCTCTCTATTATATTTTATTCCATTTATATTGTAATTAGATAATTTTAATTTACAAGTCTTCTTTAATAGACATGGGGTTTTATTCCATTTAATGATTTCCCCACTTAACAAATTTTGTTTATTATTTTATTTTGTGGCTTGATATTGATATAAAATTATTTCATTTATGTACTAATTATTTCATGTTATCAAAATTATTTAATTTTTTTAGGTATAATTCATAACATGGTATTGAAGCATGATTTTTTTAAAAGTTGATCCTTAAGTATGTACAGTTACTTGGGTAGAGAATGAAGTTTTTTTAACACTTTATTTTTCAATGGATCACACCATTTCAAATGTTTTTTAATGTATTTATTTATTTATCCTAACCCTTTACTTATTTTTTCAAGATTTTGTTACATTGAAATCAACCACAAATACGTATTAAATTTATGATTTTCTCTTTCAATAACGTGTTGTCTCTTTTAAACATGGCATTTTATTTTTTTCCCTAAGAACCCAATTCTTAAAATGATTATATATTTTTATTTACATTCTATTTTTTTGAAATTTAATGTTTTTTAATTCTAAACTGAGAACAATTTCTAAAACTTTCATACAAACCTAAATCATATTTTGAGAGATATCACCAAAAGAATAATTGGTGCATTTGAAAATCAAATTGTTTTAATTTGTTTTGTAAAATAAAAAATAAAAATTTGGATTTATTTACACTTATACAAGGTAAAATATTAGAGTTATAAATTATTTAAGTTTTAAAAAACATTACATTTAACATTTTAATTCTTTAAGTAATATTTTTAAATGCTTTGTTAAAACCTTCAAATCCATAACCAAAGCCTTTCTCAAAGTTTTATTTTTAATTTATCATATAAATAAGATAAAGTGTGTTATTTTTATTCCTTGGTATAACATATAATGTTAAAAATAGTTTTTAATGTTTTGATAAATTCATTTATTTAAATATATTCTAAAACAATCTTTTTTTATCAAATGATTTTTCAATTGACATTGGTTCTAACATTTAACTATTATGTAAAAAATTACTTTTAAGGATAATTAGATAAATACTCTAAGTGTCAAATCTAATGTCATCAAATAAATCTTAATGCTTTAAAAACCTATTTTAATGAGAAAATGGAGAATATGTATAACATAATTGATACTTTGGTTGCTAAAATTATATCTTTTGACCTTAATAATTCCTGTAATGTTAATTGTGTTTCTAGTCAAACATGCATTTCTTTGCACACTAATTCATCTAACCCTAGCCTAAAAACCATGCACTCAATACGTTATAATGGAGGAAATCGTATAAAATATACAAAAAACATTCTCGAGCCTATTTTAATTAAATCTAATGTTAATTTTGTAAGACTTAATTTTAGTGCCTCTAATGCTTTTTTGAAGTCATATTTTCCCCCTCATTTAAGGAAATTTCACAATCATTCTTCTCACTCTCATAAGACTTATTTTGATTATAATACTTATCATGCTCATACTTTTATTAAAAATAGTAAAATTTGTGAGCATTGTGGTAAGCACATGCATCATATTTATAAATTTTATAAATTTTATCCATGTAAATATTATGGTAAATTAACTCATGACATTATAAATTATTTTAAAATTATTAAAACAAATAATTGTAATATTAAACTAATTTGGATACCTAAAGTAGTGATATATTTTAAAGATTTTGATGTGTGTTCTTTTGATAATACCTTAATTAATTCAAGTATATTATATTTTGATAGTGACACATCCTCTATTTTGATAAGTTTAAAACTAAAAAAATTATTTATTTCTTATGTGTGTTCTTACTTCTTGTAAGTTGTCAAAGAAATGTGTTTTATTTAGAGTTAAGTATTTTGGGTTAACTTATTTATTTTCCATACAAGATCAACATTTTATTATGGAAGTTATATATTTTTACCTTGATTTAGATATATTTTTATTATTTTAATTGTATGTAGATCATATTTTATGAAATATTTTTACTTAGCATGAATTAATTGTATAAGCTTTTTTTTAGGTATTATGGATCATTTCTTGTCATATCCTTTATTCTTGGTCCTTGTTCCATTATGAATTTACCTTATTATTTGAATAGGATTCTTGGATATTATTTATTATCACACTTTCATCTTCACTTTCTTATTGGAGACACCTTCGCTCTTATTCTTTCTTATTTTAATGAATGTAGACATTGTAATTCCTCTTAAAAGAATTTTCCATTAAGAGGGTAATTATATAATGTTAAATACTTTCTTTATTTGTAATATTTTATATTTTTTTATAAACCTAGATAAATTTTTAGAGGGAGTGTTAGAGATTAATATTTATTTATATTATTTAAGGTTAATACGAGGTCTATTTTAGTTGTTTATTTATTATTATAGGAAATTTATTTATCTTTAATTTATGAGGTGTCACAACTCTCTTGTATTTTTTTATAAAATCTTGGAGTTAAATTTACGTATAACTCTCTCCACACTTATCATGCACATCCACCTCACTCTATGGGGTTTATGGGCATATGACACACATAAGAAGGTTGTATAATAAAATCATCTTTCCTTTTATCTCTATTTATTGAGATCTCACCTCTCTCATTTTACCACAAGACTAATAATAGTTTATATTGAAATTTATCTCTTATGTATTGAGGCATATCTTTCTTCTCTATTATCTTTTATTTCATTGAAATTATACTTAGATAATTTTACTTTTCAATCCTTCTTCAATAGATGTGGAGTTTTCTTTCGTTAAATGGTTTCCCCACTTGAATAATATTGTCTCTTCCATTTTCTTGTGGTTTGATATTGAGGTAATATTTTTTCATTTATGAATTTAGTATTTTATGATTCAAAATTATTTTAATTATTTTGACATAATTTATAAAGTGGTATTAGAGCAGAAGTTTTTTTAATATTGATTTTTGAGTATGTGTAGGTGCTTAGGCAGAGAAGTAATGTTTTTTTACATTTTTCACAAGAGATCACATCCTTACAAACACTTTTTATCTTTTATTATCTATCCTAACCCTTTAATTGTTTTTTAATTCTTTTCTTACTTAAAAATAATTCATAGATATATATTAAAATTAATTTGTGTCTTTCAATTATGTGATCTCTCTCTCTCTTAAGCATGACATTTGAAATATGTTTTTTTTTCTAAAATCCAAATATTCAAATAATTGGTTAACAAGTTTATATTATTCAATTTATTTTACTATAATGACTTTTAAAGGCCCTTATAAAAGTGCCATGCTTTATGTGTAATTCTTGGATCTACATTTCAAAAAAAAAACTAGGTTTGGACTTATTCAAAGAGCTCCCAAAAGAACATCCAGTTTGGATTAAGCTTCTTAGACTCCATCTAAAATTATAGCATGAGGAAGATATTATGGGGATTTATATAGACATAGGACACCATATTAAAATGGATAAAACCCCACTCTCCAAAAAGTGTCTAATCATGATAAGAGTTTGCGTACTAGTAAAATATGTTGAGACTATACTGAGATCCATTTCTCTAAAATCCAATTTTGGGAAATGAGTTCAAGTGATAGTCTATGATAATGAGATACACATTTGAAAGTATTTTGACATGTGGGGTCATATAATTATGGTGTGCCCCAATTTAGATAATAGATGAAAATTTTCCCTAAACCTTTGGGGGGAGATAAATTTAAGTAGAAAGGAACCTTGAAAGAGAGTAAGACACGAATGGAGAAAATTGTTGCCTTATAGAACCCAATATAGATCACATCAAAATGGTAAAATAGGGGTACCTTCCTAAAAAATGATAGATTTTCAAAAAACCCTCCGACTACTAGATTTAAAGGATTTAGGGGAGGTAAGGCTAACATGGAGTCAAACTCTCTCATGAAGAGAACTAATAGATCTCTAAGATTTGGTGTTGATGCCTCTAAATCAAAAGAGTTTTAACCAGTCAAGATAACCTTTTGGAAACCCTATAAGACTAAAGATCCTCCTAAAATTGATAATTATATAGACATTACTAAAGGGAAAACCAAATAATTGGTTGGTAGCTAGGACTTCTCTACATGACCTAATGTTGGAATTGATAGGACTAAGGAGATAATCAACTTCTTGGTTAGAGGTACAATCCTATCCCTTCCCTCATGTTGAAAGTAATTTCATGGAATATTAGGGGGATCAATAACCTTGATAAGAAAATAATAGCTATAAATCTTAGGAAAGTTTTAAAATCAAGTTTTCTTTCACTCTAAGATAAAGATTATTTGGAAAGTTTGAGAAACTCTATTTGGAATCAGTTTAACTTCACTGGCTCAGGGGTTGTTGGCCTTTGGATGTCTTGATGTGTTTTGGGATCCCATGATTTTCAATGTAATGTTAATTTTTAAAAACTAATCACGTTTTATGATTGGAGTTACTCATTTAGTCTCAAACAAGAAATGGATATTTTCCAACATCTGTGCTCTGAATTTTAAAACAAGAAGGAGCCAATTTTGGGAAGAATTATCTGAATTTAGATATTACACCTTAGAGTGGGAATATATGGTTTCAATAAATTTTAATACCATTCTAAACCCAAAACACAAAAATGGAAGAAATCTTGAATACAATGATAGTATGGCTGACATCAATGAATTTATCATGAGAAATAATCTTCAGGATGTGGAATTGTGTGGAGCTTATTACACTTGGACTAATAGAAGAATGGGGGAAGACAATATTCAAATTAGTTTGGATATATTTATTTTAACTTTATATTATGACTTAATATCCTACTATAGGCTTTCACTCTTACCTAAAATTGGTTCTGACCATAACCCCATGGTTTTTCTTAAGACATAAGTCCCTAGGATCAAGAATCTATGTTTTAGGTTTTAGAAGATATGGCTAGAACATTCAGGACTTTGTAAAACCATGATTAAATGGTGTAATTGTAATGGTAAATCAACGTTTGTATTGTCCTCTAAGCTCAAAATGATCAAAATAAATCTTAAAGTGTGGAATAAAGAAGTTTTTGAAAACATATTTATAAGGAAAAAGGAAACTATTGATGCTTTTACAGCTTTGGAACAACACATCCAAGTGAATGGAATGGACCAAGAAACTTACTAGAAGGAAAAATAAATCTAATTCACTTTCCATAATCTATAAGGCAAGGAGGATATCTACTAGAGATAGAGATCTATAAACATATGGTTAAAATAAGGAGATAGAAACTCAAAAAAAATCTTTCAATCTACATGCAAAATTAGGAACACCCTAAGAATATGAGAATTAATCAAATATGATAGTATCATATCTAATTATTAAGATGATATAAACTTGGAAGTAGCCAATTACTTCAAAAACATCCTTTCTAGAAGCCATCATATCAATCAAAATCTTGAGGGAAGCTTTCTTAGATTATTTGACAAGGTTATTGATCTTAAAGGCAATATTGGCCTTATGAAACAACCTACTATTTATGAAGTGAAAACTATAGTTTTATCAATTTAGGGTGATAAGGAACTTGTACTTGATGGTTATCCTCCCTTCTTTTTCCAAAAATTCAGGGATATTATCCAACATGAGGTGGTAGTCATAGTAGATGAATTTATTATAACATGGTTTATTCTTAAATAAATTAATAGTAATTTATTTTTACTAATTATTAAAAAATGAGATATTAAGTTTTAAAAATTTATATTGATCAACCTCTATAATACATTCTACAATATTTGTACCAAGACACTTATTTTAAGGTTCCAACCTATACTCCTTAAAATCATTTCAAATCAACAAGGAGTTTGTGTGGCATTGATAGATCACTAAAAACATTATTATAATACATGAGGCTATTCATTCCTTGAATTGGTCTAAAAGATAAGGTAATATCCTAAAATTGGATTTCCAAAAGGCTTATGATAGAGTTTCTTGGAGATTCCTTTTGCTAATTCTTAAGAAACATGGCTTTAACAAATTATTTAGGAATCTTATCTTTAATTGAATTTCTAGTCCAAAATTATCACTCATTAACAATGGTATCCTATAGGGTTGTTTCAAACTTTAAAGAGGACTCTATTATGGATATACTTTCCCCATATCTTTTTATCATTCTAATAGAGGCCCTTGGCTGGATGCTTTAATAGGCTAGACAAACTAGTTTGATGAAAATAATTCAAATTAATTTTGATTATTCACTAATTACAAACCAATGGTTTATGGATGATACTTACACTTTTATAATGTATGATTTTAATTAATCTAAAACCATTAAAAAAATCCTCTAGAATTATGAAGTAGTGTTTGGATAAAGCATAAATATAGCTAAAAAGTCCCTTTTTTTCACGAACACCAAGTTAGAGTTATAAAATAGTATTTATAATATTTTAAGATTATAAATATAGTATCTCCCATATTTATACTTAGGTATTCCAATGGTTAAGAAAACATTGAACATTGAGGATTGGAATCTACTACTAGACAAAATTCAAAAAATAATAATAGCTAGTTAGAAAGCTAATTACCTATCCCATGTGAGAAATATTCTTTTGGTTAAGAGTTATTTGTAGAGAATTCATATTTAATATATGTCATAATTTAAAATTAATTATAAATTTATAGACACAATTGATAAATCTAATGAATATTTCTTTGGTTAGGAAAGGAGAAGACTGAAAGAACCCCCATGGTGGCTTTGGAAAAGGTATGCAAACCCAAAAATAGAGGGGGTCTAGGACTGTGATAGGTCAAAGGAATGAAATAAGCACTTATAAAAAAATAATCTTAGAAAATATTGAAAGAAGATATTAGTTAGACTAATACTATCAAAGGTAAATACCTAACTAATAAGATAGAGGACTACCTTCTAAAGGAAGATGTCCCATGCCAAGGTTCAATTTTTTGGAAAGCATTGATAAAAAGTAGAGACATCTTGTGTAAAGGTTATAAGTGGGTTATGGGGGATGTAAGAACTATTAATTTTTGGGATAACCCTTTAATATTAAAATTACCTATATTAGTCATTGTTAATTATAAGGTAATCATCCAATTCTTTAAATATTCAATAGGCATTAAAGTCAAAGACTATTGGTCCTTGAATGACTTGATTCCAACATGGAAATAAATGGTCTCTTCAAGATCAACTGAAGACTAGAAAAAATTCCTTGATGTGGTAAATTTTGAGATTTAAAATATTCACATTTGCTTCTTTCCCAAAAAGGACAAGATTAAATGACACCTAGATCCCATGAGTGACTATATTATTAAATCTAAATTTTTGGTGGATTAAGACCTATTAGACCATGACCTTTCCTATTCCAAATTAAAGGATAAAAGATTGATCCCAAAAATTGATATTTTTACTTGGTTGTATTATCAAAATATAATATTCACTATTGACAACCTCAAGACAAGGGGATTTCAAGTGCCCAATAGATGTAGTCTTTTCATGGAGGAAGAAAATGTTAATCACATCTTCTTAGGGTGCAATTATGATACTTCCATCTGGTATTATGTATTGTGATCTCTTAAAATATCTTGAGTTTCAATTGAATCACTTTAGGACCTCTTTTTACAATAGAATATACCTTAGAAACATAAGGCCCTGAAGCTTCTTTGAATCTCACTATTCCTCACTTTCTATGGGGAATCTAAAAGGAAAGAAACCATATAATTTTAAGATAAAAAAAGGTTTGAGTGGTGGATCACTAGAGGAAAAACTATTGAGTCTATCAAGGAAAAATGGACCTCCAAGACTACTAAAAAATATGAAGGGAATGCTAGTGATGATTTAAGTGTTTTTGATTTATGAAATCTCAAGCTCCTTGAGGGTCCTAATTTGAGAAATAACCCCACCCAAGAATCAACCAAATGGACCCCTCCAAATGAAGTATGGTAAAACTCAATTTTTATGGCACCTTAAACGGTAACCAGGTCTAACTAGAAATGGGGGGTGGTCAGAGATAATGATGTGAATCTTGTGGTTGCCTATATAGGGAAGATGGGAATCCAAACAAATCATGTTACCAAATCCAGGATATCTCTTTGAGACATCAAGGTAACTAAGGAAATATGTTAAAAATTACTAAAAACCCATATCATATTTTGAGAGATATTGTCAAAACAATAATTGTTACATTTCAATTTTTTTTTTGTGAAAATTAAAAAATAATATTTTCGATTTATTTACACTTCTACATAGTAAAAAATTGAAGTTGTAAATTATTTATTTTCTAAAATATTTAAATTTGACATTTTAATTCTTTAATTAATATTTTTAAATGTTTTTTTTAAAAGTTCAAATCCATAATCAATGTTTTTTCCAAAGTTTTTTTAAAAAAACATATCATATAAATGATATATTGTGTGTTATTTTTTATTTTTTGGTATAAAATATAATGTTAAAAATAGTTATTAATCCTTTGATAAATTCATTCATGCATTAAATATTTTTAAATTCAATATTTTTTTAGCAAATATATTTTCAATTGGCATTGGTTTGAGCATTTAAAAATATTACACAAAAAATTGATTTTAAGGATAATGAAATATATACTCTTAAGTGTCAAATCCAATGTCATAAAATTACTCTTAATTATTTGGAAACCTATTTCAATGAGAAAATGAAGAATATACATAATTTAATAGACACTTTTAATGCTAAAATTGTGTCTTTTGACCTTAATTACTCTTACAATGTTAAACATACTTATATTAAAAAATGTAATTTTTTTAAAACTCATACTTATAGCCTTAGCTTAAAACTCATGCACTCAATGGGTTATAGTAGATGTAGTCTTTTAAAATATGAAAATGACATTTTTTAGCCTATTTTACATTAATCTTACTCAAAATTTTCAAGTTATGGTTTTAGTGCCTCTAATGATTTTTTAAAGTTATATTGTCCCCTCACTAAAGGACATTGCAAAATCATGCTTCTCACTCTCATAAGACTTATTTTTATTAAAATACTTCTCATGCTCAAACTTTTGTTAAAAATGTTAAAATTCACAAGCATTATGGTAAACACATGCATCATATTTATAAATGTTGGAGAATTTATCCATGTAAATATGGTCATAAATCAACTCATAACATTATGCATTTTTTTTAAAAACACTAAAACACCTAATTATGAGATTAAAGAAAATTATCTACCTAAAATGGTGATATCATCTCAATAATCTGACATGTGTTATTTTGATAATTCATTAACTAATTCAAGTATAATATCTTTTTCTATAAATACATCTTTATTATTTACCTTTTGATAAGTTTAAAGCTCAAATTTTTATGCATTCACTGCTTTTGTGCTTGCTTCTTCTTTTAATATTTCAAGTAAATATACTTTATTTGGACTTAACTATTTTGAACTAACTTAATTTATTTTTTGTTCAAGTTTTTAACTTTGTTATAGAAGTTTTATTTTGATCCTTTTGGCTTGATTTAGATTTTTATTATTATTTTAATTGTATGTAGATCATATTCTATCCTTTTGTTTACTTAACATGAAATATTGATGTAAACTTTTATTTTTCAAGTATTGTGAATCATTTCTTGCCATCTTATTTATTTTTTGTCCTTGTTCCATTTCAAATTAAACTTCTTGTTCGAAGAGGATTCTTAGATATTATTGATGGTCATATGAACATATTTGATTTATTATTGGTGAACACCTTCTCTCTTTTTATTTTTTATTTAAATCAATGTAAACATTGTAATTCCTCTCGAATGACATTTCTATTAAGGGGGAGAGTTATGTAATGTCAACTCCCTTATTTATTTGTAATATTTTATCCTCTTTTATAACCTTAGATAAATATTAAGTGGATTTTTTATATCTTAATATTTTTTAAAATTACTTTAGGGTAACTCTAAGTCTATTTCAATTGTGCATTTTTTATTACAATAATTTCACTTATCCCAAATTTATGAGATGTCACACCTCTTCTATCATTTTGTAGTGAATATTAGAATTACATTCACATGTAACTCCATCCATACTTATCACACATATCCCCCTCACTTTATGTTTATTAGGGATATTTTTTATGCAAAGAAGAGGTTTTGTAAGTAGTTCATCTTTCCTTCTATCTCTATTTCTTGAGTTCTCTCATTTGTCAATCTACAAATTAGACTACTACTAGTTTATTTTGAGATTTATCTCTTATTGATTGAGGACCATATCTCTTATCTTTTTATTCCATTGATATTTTAATTAAACAATTTTACTATAAAATCCTTCTTTAATAGATGTTGAGTTTTCTTCTACTTAATGATTTCCTCACTTGATAAATCTTGTGTCTTGTGTTCTCTTATGGCTTTCTATTTAAATAATATTGTTTAATTTATGTGTTTAGTATTTCATGCTTTTAAAATTATTTTAATGAACTTGGATTAATTCCTAATAGTATTATACATTTGAAAATAATAA